>JADRCD010183539.1:0-24866 GCA_019843815.1 Montemys delectorum
GTTGGAAGCTGGAGGGATGTCTCATTGTTATGAACCTTGACCTATCTTTCAGGAGATCACGAATTTGAATCCCATCACCTTCCTCAGTGTCTCACATAAGCCTCAGCTCTCTGGAGCCCAAAACTCTCCTCTGGTCTCCATGGGTACCTACTCATGCATGTACTCATACAATTATACTGGCACACATACATATTAGTACATAAATATTAAAAAGTAAAAATGATATAAAGATACAATATTAACCCAGGCTCTCCTTTGATGCATGTTATATTTCTGCAGTTCAGCCTTCCAAAGATTTTAAAATTAACATCCTAGGACTGACATACTGTCTCCTAGTGTTTCTTGATTCACCAAAACTGATTATATCTTTTAAATGGAATTAGTATACTGAAAACAACTTTTCTCATATTTGTCACATTATTCATTTGTCCTATTTTCACTCTAAGGATTCACAGTGCCAGCAATGAATTATAATCTGCAAATTTCCAGCCTTGGTAGGTACATATCCTTTGTACAGAAAAAGAATCAAACACTTACTTTGGAAAACACAAGGTGAATGCAAAAGCAACCATGGATTAGCTGTCTATTTTCTTCTAACAATTTTTCTTCTGCCAAACCAATTAAGAAAACAAGCTGTAGTTTCAATTCTCAAGCTAAAAGGAAAAAAAAATTCAGAGTTTCCCATGTGTGTTTTTCTTTTATATACATAGGAGATGCTCCTGGGATTTAATTAGAATAAGACTTTGACATTTTTCTGTAAATAGGATAGATTAGTTAATGTCTGCCTACCTTCTCTAAACACGGAAACAAACTGAAGAATCTAGCAAGGCAGCATGAATCCTGTCCAACAGTGACAAGATGGAGGTTTGTCGTAGGGATTCTATAATACTCACTTAGCTGGCAGCTCCTAGATTCACAAGGCCAACATGCTGTCACTGCTGTTAGAAAATTGAAGTGTCCCAGAGAAATACTGCAAAAATTGACTGATTGCTAAAGAATAGCACAACTAAAGTAGCTCATACTATGAAGCGTACTGAAAGGTTTCATGAATGCACTTCAAACTGCATGCTGCTGGTGACTCTAAACACCTGCTTTCACGTTAGTGTTTAGATACTGAAACTTCAAAGCAAACTGACACAGGTCCTGAACAGGGGCTTGATGGGTTCTTTTGGAAATTGATGTACAGTGGGATATTTATTATCAAATAGTAATGAAGATAGTATGGCTAACCTAAATGGGTCACAGAATAGAACTTTCTAAGTTCTTGGACCTTACAAAGGGGATGGGGTGGGGGCTGTTGATAAAGATGAGATTGATACATGGAAAGGTGGTGATGATAGATAATTACTAGAAAACATTGCATACATGTATTATTAAAGAAAAGACTTAATTGATAGCAAAAAGAATAAGAGCAGAGATCAACTGACAAAAGTGAAGCTAATCCTTGATTATACTGACAGGCAAAAGGGAATCTTTACAGGTCCTCTCTTCATACAAACTCTTTCCACATACAGATTCAGAAAACAGAACAGAACAATGAAATAGGTTCTTCAGGAAATATAAACCCCTCATATGTTCATAAAGCATTACAGTCACTTCACCTAGGAATATACTCTCATCTCTTAGAATGTTTTCATGACTCTTTCAAACACTAGAAATATAGGAAAGAATTCTCCCCAAAATGTAGGGTTTGGGCAGGCTCATTAAAGGATCTAAAATGCTTAATGATTTTAATATGTGCTTTTACAGTTTTCTCCACTTCTCCTCCTTGGTACTGTATTAAATACATTTGTCTTTTTATTCTCATATCTTATAAACTCTATGAAATGGAATATCTGGTTTTGATGTTCATTACGATGCCCCAAGGCTTGGTGCAAGGTTTGATGAACATCAAGAGGCTGTAAGAATGTAGGAAGTAAAGATCAAGTGACTCAAACAGATCATATGCAAAACACCACATGATCTAACTCAGGAAATCATTAGAATATTGACAGGACTGTTTTTTATATTTTTATTGGCTATTTTATTTATTTACATTTCAAATGTTATCCCCTTTCCTGGTTTCCTCTCTGTAAAAACCCCATCCCATCCTCTCTCCCCCTGTTTCTATTAGGGTGCTCCCCCCACCCATCCACTCCTGCTTCACAGCCCTAGCATTCCTCTACATTGATTCTTCAGGATCCTACAGGACCAAGGGTCTCCCCTCACATTGATGACAGATAAGGCCCCATCGTTTGCTACAAAAGCAGCTGGACCCATGGGTCCTTCCATGGGTACTCTTTGGTTAGTGGTTTAGTCCCTGGGATCTTTGGGAGGTCTGATTGGTTGATATTGTTGACATGATTAAAAACAAAACTATCAAAGCGCTTGAAACCAGGAAGGTGTATTGTGTATAAATCATCTAGAAGTTACAATATAATATGGGAATCATAACAAATCTCTCTACTTGACACCTAGCTTTAATCATAAATAAAACCACAAGCAGGCTGAAAATTTGACCAGGTATTTTGGTATGGATAATTTTTGTTTGTTTGGTTGGCTGGTTTTTCAAGACAGGGTTTCTATGTACAGTCCTGACTGTCCTGGAACTCACTCTGTAGACCAGGCTGGCCTTGAACTCAAAAATCTGCCTGTCTTTGCCTCCCAAGTGCTGGGATTAAAGTCATGTGCCACCACTGCCCGGCTGGTATGGATATTTTAAATTACTTAGTGAAGTCTTTTATTTTGGGTACAATGTTAAAAATGGAAGAACTAGGTCAAAGGATAAAAATGGAGATGGCAGAGCAAACAGGTAAGCTGTTAGAAATAAGAAAGGTAGAATGGAAAAAATGAAAGGCAGAAAAAACAAAATTTGGACAAAAACAACTGCTGAAAATTCAGTAAGTTTAAGAGAGAGTAGGTGATGTCAAAGCTATAGTTCTCAAAATTTAGAGACAGAACGAAGCACAGAGTGTAAGTGAGGCAAGTTCATGCACCTGGCACTGGAGTTCCCAATGCAGGTAAACGAAAACAAAAACTGAATCACTTAACACAAATAAATCATCTGAAAAAGGCTTGCTACATCAATCTACTGAAAGAGCACCCCACAAATTAAGAAAGGTCACTCAGAATAGGCAATGAGAACCTGCATCCTCATCAAGTTCATGTACTTTAACAAAGCAAAAATATCTATGAAAAGAAGCAAATCTAGAATAACATGGAATTCAATTTTTTAATAAATAATACTGATGTTTAAAGCATAATGAAAAGAGGAAGTCTAAACCAAGGATTTACTATTTATAGAGTTTACCCACTGACTAACCTGCAATGAGTCTAGAAACGCTTTCTGCATAAACTTCCAGGATTGTGCATTTACATAATTACTGGAAAAACTATGAAAATAAACTTCCATGAACATCTATTTACATAATTACTAGAAATACTATGAAAATAAAATATCAGTGAGCTTGAAGTCAAATCACTGTAGAAGTTAGATTAAATGAAAGTGGAAAATAAAGTGGTTTGGGCCCACGTAAATTCCATGTTTGTTGCTTTTTCTTTCCTCTCACATCTTTCAGTTATTATTGGCAAAGATTTTACTTTCACTAAAGTAAAACCATGTAGACCTTCTGTCAGTACCATAAGTATTCACAGCTATTTTTCATCCTAAGACTTACTCCTTAACTTACATTATTAATTGGAATTTTTACTTAATCCATAAATTAGCATTAAGGGTTTCTCAAGCAAAAAAATTGACCTGTTCGTGAGTACCACAGGCTTCAAGTTCATCTCAAGATGTCATCTTTTTAACGTTTACTGATATTTTCTTATCAGTAAACAGAGACAGTAGTCTCTATCCCCTCACCCCAGTTTCATTAGTATGGCTTCAGTTATAGTCTATTCTCTGCCTTCAATCTTGTGTTTATTCCAGGTATTCACTTTTGGCTTTATTTTATTCCTACGTTAGTAGATAAGCACTGTTTCTTATGTGTCGCCTGCACAGCTAAATATTTATTGTTTATTTTCTGTACACTTACGTTTTAATCTTAACATTTTAATTGCCCGTGCATTCCAGTTTTCTGCCAGATTTTCAAGTCTCTGTTTTGTCCTCTTTAGCAGATACTGGCAGACTGCCTCAAGACATCCAACTCTTATCTTTTTTTCTGCTGCCTTTTTACAGGCCAGCCTTCTTATGTGCCTGGAAGAAGAAATAGTTATTGCATATCATACATCACTTTTGTAAAGTTAATTGTGTAAGTAGTGTTATTTGGGTTGCAAAATGATGTCAGCTTCCGCCAGAGGTGATCTGCCTTTTGTTTCTTGCAAGCCTTTGTACACTCAAGGTTACCTTTATCTAGCCTCAGAAATTGAGAAGATCCAAAGCTGACTCAGTCTCTGTGGTGTCTACTCCATGCCCAGTTCACGGGTCTTTTGAGGTTACAGATTTGGGGATTCTGTATCACAACTGCACAGAGAGATCTACTCATCAGGGCTTATCTTACTTTAATAAATCCTCCCACAGCAACTTAGAACAGAACTAGTTTCTCTTATGTTGTATTTGGATGGTAATAATTAAGAGCCACAATATAACTGCAAAGGTAAAGAAGCTACAAAGGACAGGAGGAAGCAGTAAGACATGCATACACTCTGATAAGTTCACAAAGAGCCAAATGTGCTGGTTAGTGATGCTCTAAAGCAGGGCAGGTACACTATCCAGGATGAAGAATGAGTATCTTTAGTGAAAAGATGAAATTCCAACTATTTTTTTTAAACAAAAGAGAACACTATTGGGGAAGAAAAAAGTTAAGACCTACCTAGATATAAACCTTGTGCACTCCAGAGAAAGCTGGTCTGGCTAGATATGCCCACTGATGCAAGAGTAGTATGAATGTTATACGATTGGATTTAAGGTCTGATCCAAAGAGAGCTTGTACTAGCTGCTATTAACTGGGCCAAACATCCATGATTGGATAAGTTAGAGGCCATAGTGAAGAACCTACTATTATTGTTCTGATAAATGGAAAATATCTAATGGCCTCCTATATTATTATCTTTATATAGACGGAGTAGTGTATCACCCAGCCCTCAGCAGAGAAGCCTCAGTTGTACAATAGATGATGACACAATTTGGTCAGTATACAAACACAAAGAAAGTATAGGTTGCTTATTTATCTGTGGAACATCTATATTGTGTTTCCCTTTCCAAAGCTTGGGATTCAATGCAAAAGAGGAGGCAAAAATGTTCTGAGTCAGAAATAGTAGACATCTGTAACAAAACATTATTTATGTGATATGATAGGGCCTATGCACACATGAAGTCACAGATCCTGTGACATCATGAGTAAAACCTGCACAAGATCAAGACAGCAGAAGTTCCACCCCTTTCTTTAGGCATAAGGTCACTATGAGGCTCTCCAGGCTGTAGTAGATGGACCTATATCTCAGCACATACAGTCAGAAGTAAGAGAACTCAGTGTGTTGTTTTTGAAGAGAGAAAGAAAATGGCAGGAAGTTTGGAGAAAAAAATTAATTGGGTTTTAGGGAAAGAATTAAAGAAGAAATGGGAAGTAGATTTGACCAAAACGTATTATATGCGTGAATGTATTTTACTCAGAACCAAGAATGTATTCATAGTCACAAATGTCATTAATAAACTCAAAGGGAAATCCTAAAAAATATTTATAATTCTATCACTCAGAAAAACCTATTTTGGAAAGAGTAGATTGTAAAAATGAATAAAATATGAAAGATATACAAGCATTATGGAAAGAAAGTGCAAAGATTTTACATACTTGGATTTATCACTGAAATCACTTAAAGTGGATAAAAAGAATGAAGCCTAAATTAGCTGTCATTTTACACAATCTCACTGTTAAAACTGAGGAAACTGAATATTTCAGTTTTAAGGCTATATGATATTTCAGATTGTAATGGATAGTGGTGTAATTTTATAAAGAAAAATGATAATTATTAGAATTACATAAAGCTATGTTATAACAATCTAACATAAATATAACTTTTCTCATATGTACTTGTACACATAAAGTGATAGACATATTAAATTTTATTGCAGCTTATTGTTGAATTGCAAAAGTTATCATTTATAATCTCAAAGTATGCATGGATATGAGACAAATACTACAAGATCTGATATCATTGTTTGTCCTTTTATAGATATATTTTGAACCTAAATTTCTTATTTTAGTATATATTAGTATTATAAAATTACAACACACATATAGTAGAGGACTTCCGGGCCTGTGTTTATTCAGAGGTGAATCCTCAAGAGACTAGAGGTCCCAGGGAATTTAGAGCTCAGGTGGCATGGGGGGTGGGGGCATCCATGTGGAGACAGGATGTGGGGAGGAGGTATGGGATGTGGAACAGTAGGAGGGTGGATTGGGGGGGTGAATAAAATATGGAGTGTAAAAAAATTACAGTCACTAACACTATACATTACAATTTTAAAAACAGCAGAAAATAACATAAATCTTTTTTAAAGCAAGATTATTTATTAATTGGTTAGCAAAAATGTAGCTAACAGAATCTTATATTTTTGCTAAAAGCAAGTGATGCTGTTGTTGCTTATAGAGTGTCCACAATGATGTCATAATCACATAGCTATTACATGAAGAGTCACTGTGTCTATAACCCTATGGTTTTTTAATTAAGTGTTTTTTATTGGTTATTTATTTACATTTGAAATGTTATCCCCTTCCTTGTTTCCCCTTTGCAAACCCCCTATCCCACCCCTCTGCTTCTATGAGGGTGTTCCCCCACCCATCCACCCATTCCAGCCTCACCTCCCTAGCATTCTCCTACATTGAGGCATTGAGCCTTCACAGGACCAAGGGCCTCATCTCCCACTGGTGCCCTACAAGGCCATCCTATGCTACATATGCAGCTAGAGCCATGGGTCCCTCCATGTGTACTCTTTGATTGGTGGCTTAATCCCTGGGAACTCTGATGGGTCTGGTTGGTTGATATTGTTGTTCTTCTTATAGGGTGGCTCTTTGAGCTCCTTCAGTCTTTCCCCTAACTCCTCCAGTGGGGTCCCAGAGCTCAGTCCAATGATTGGCTGCAAGCATCCATTTCTGTATCTGTATCTATTAAGCTGGAATAACATAAATCTCACTATAGTAGAAAATAATAAATAAGAACATAAATTTATGTCCCATGTTAGCAAGATTTCCATAAGGACAACAAGAAGAATTCTTGCAAGAGAAGATGAGAATGAGGGAGAGTGAGACACTGGCAGAGCCTGTCATCAACAATGTGTTCTATAGAAGTGCATGAGTAATGTACTTCATCAGCCTCAGAGGAACAGAAAGTAACTCTAAGTTGCCCTTGGTACAGAATGGTGGGATGACTGGACATAAAATACCTTTTAGTATTGTCCTGGAAAGGCTCTATCATATGGATTGCTAGACCAAGTTACAGATACATTTTCTATTCTCCCCTACATTCTCTTGAAAACTCTTCACATTTGTTACAATATTATATAAGTAACTTAGGGAAATATGCAAAAACTGTAAAACTGTTTCATTTCTTTTGATATTTATCACTGAAATAAAAACATCTGTGTAAAAGTCATTTTTTCCTAGAGTAAGGGAAATCTATATAAAAAATATTTAAAAGGTATACTAAATTTAGTTTTTAATGAGGTGAGAATGTGTCTACCTATGATGCTTTCCCCAAATCATGTTATCAACATATTTTTAAATGTGCAACCATTTAACTCAATATTTAAATATTCCCATTAAAATATTAGTATGTCAAGTTGGTGCTGCAAGATCATGGACAAACTGTGAATTAATGGTATCTAGCTGGGCGGTGGTGGCACACACCTTTAATCCCAGCACTTGAGAGGCAGAGGCAGGCAGATTTCTGAGTTTAAGGCCAGCCTGGTCTACAGATTGAGTTCCAGGACAGCTAGAGCTATACAGAGAAACCCTGTCTCGAAAAAAAAACAAACAAAAAAAAAAAATGTTATCTAATGTTGGCTGCTTAGCTCATGCCATTGTTATGGAATCTTTGTGCATAATACCCAGTTAATTTCACATACATTGTGATGGAAGCTTAGTTTATAGAGCGCAGGCAATTGAAGAAGACATTGAATTGGTTATCTAAAGTAGAGGATCCATATGAATCAGGTTACTCTTTATGCTTAATATAAGCACTGTGTGTGTGTGTGTGTGTGTGTGTGTGTGTGTGTGTGTGTGTGCCTGTGTATTGATAAAAGAACAGAGGACTGGAAGTTAAGAGTGAATAAGAGAATACTGATTCTCTGTAAATACTTTTATACTGTCTCAAGTTTTACTATATGTGTATGCTACACTTTCACTTGGGACAAAGAGGCAGACCAGTGCAAAGGACCGAAAGCATTTTCTCTGACTGTATGTTACTTATGTTCCAATTGACAAGATATATCAAATGAAGAAGGCAAGCCAAGGCTCAAATGCCAATGCCTTAATCTTCCACATAATCAAACACATTTAACTAAGAAAATAGTCTCATCCAAAGCCTAAATATATACATTTTATGATATTAGATTAAAAACATCCTATAAGATGCAGTATATTTTGCTTCCTTTAGTTTGAGTTATTTTATAAATTAACTCACTTTCAGGGACTGTTATAGATGTACGCCTTCTTTGATGTTAGCTGAGATTCCTACCAGCCAGGGTGGGGGAGTGCAAATACAGAGACAGAAGTGGTCACCTCCTATACTCAGGCAGGTCTTCTAGAGAAAGGAGGGAGACATCAACTCACCAACAAAATTTTCAATGCAAAATTTGTCCTGCCTACAAGATGCACAGGGCTAAAGATGGAGCAAAGACCAAGGAAATGGCCAACCAACACTTGCCCCAACTAGAGACTCATCCAATAGAGCCACTCCCTGGCAATATTAATGATACTCTGCTATGCTTGCAGAGAGGAACCTAGCATAACTGTCTCCAAAGAGGCTTCATCCAGCAGTGGATGGAAACACATGCAAACACCTACAGCCAAACATCAGACAGAGTTCAGGGAGCCTTGTGGAAGAGCAAGCTGGATGGGTCAAGGCCATAAAACGACCTACAGTGACAATTAATCTGGGTCCATGGGTCCATATGAACCACTAACCAAAGAGCATGCAGGAGCTGGACCTAGCACGCCCCATATTTGGAGCAGATGTCCAACTTAGTCTTCGTGTGTGTCTCAACAATTGAATGCAGGGCTGTCTCTGACTCTGCTGCCCGCCATTGGATCCTCTTCCCCTACCTGGACTATCTGGTTCAGCCTCAGTAGGAGAAGAAGTGCTTAGTCCTGCTGGGACTAGATGTCCCAGAGTGAAGTGGTAACTAAAGGGGGCTTCCCCTTCTATTAGGAAAACTGGAGGGGGTAACAAGGGTTAAAGTGTTTGCAAGGGCAGGCCTGGGAGGAGAGGAGGAAGGAGGCTGAGATTGGAATGTAATATGAATAAAAAATAAATAAGTTATGAAAAATAAAACAAAGAACAAATGCACCCCTGCTGTAATATGTGCTTGGCAGTCTCTTTACTGGTAGAATAATTGCATGGTGTTTTATCTAAATATACTGATATATGTATTGGATTTCTTTAAAACTACACTGATCTCTCTATCATCATCATCAAAGCCTGTAATCCTTCAAGATGAAATCAGAAGAGAGTCTTATCATTTTCATAGCTTTAGTGAAGGGGGCTCATGATGTGCTAACATTGCAAGAAATTGTTTCATTTGTGAGAGAAAACGCCTGTAAGTAGGATACTCTATTTGTATGTTTCAGAATGAGTTCTAAAATATTCTATTTGAATTATGAGAAATGAAATGACAGAGGCAATGTTTGTAGCGGGAAGAGCCTTTGTGGTTACATTTTTTTTTTTTCAGCTAAATCAGATTCACAAAACAATAACAATTCATATTCTCCAGAACGGCTCAGGCTAGGACTGGCTGTCCTTTTTTTCTCTATTGAGATAAGCAAAGGAGGGTAGACAACTAGAAACTTCAGAGAAGCAGTCTCTACAACTATTTTATATAACTCTGCATTCCATGTTAAAAAAAAAGCTTATCGCTGGGAGATAAAGGGTAATTATGACTGACTTAGCACAATGAAATCTACCTTGCTTTCTCCCATTCACTAACACAATTAATGTTTACAATAATAATAAAAATGTTGCATGAAGGCTGACTAGCTTACTGAAGGTAAAACACAGTATAAATAGCTGATGTTCTTGAGTCAAGGGCCTCTTAAGTATGATTGCAGAGTTGATCTTACCTACCAGATTCCCTGTTGAAACCTTGAGATACAGTTCTCTCAAGGATCTTCTTTTTGGAGGAAGTGAACCAAATGCACTGCTGTTTTCAACTAACTTTTGCTATAACTTATCTGATGGGACTGAAGACAATGGCATAGTTAAGGTTAGAGTTACGACTCTACAGGTAGGAGGATCTCGTCAAAGAAGTGATGATTCAGCTGAGAGCTCAAGAACAGTTAAGTTGCTTATGGAGAGCAGGAGATATAACATTACAAATGGAAGAAAATCAAACCCCATGAAGATGTACAAAATCACAATCACGTTTGTGATGGAAGAAATGCAACTAATACATTAAACCATGGAATCAGAGGGAAAAGCTGTAAATGCTGTAAGTCAGGCATAAAAGTAAGTGTGTGTGTGTGTGTGTGTGTGTGTGTGTGTACCAGATAATATAATAAGTACAGACGACTATAAGATTTTGAATTTTATAGACTTCAGGAAGTCCGTGAAGGGTCTAACCCCCCCCCCCAAAAAAAATATCTAGTTCATAGCTTTAAAAGTATGAGTGTAGCAAATAATGACACTATTTAGTTGGGTGGATTGTATAAATTATCATTGAACTAAGAGAGTTCTGAAAATGTGAAAAGGATTGATAATAGGATGCGAGACTAAATAGAGATGCCTCGGGTAAACCACTGGCTTCTAACGCCTTGCATGATAAGCACTGAATTCAAACCAAAAAGTTTCTTAACTCAAAATTCTGTGCCAGTTATGAAGAGTTTCTTAGTATGTGGCTACTGGACAGTTTTTTCAAGGACAATATCTAAGCCAGTTGGTACCTGAGTGATCTAAGATGTCCTGTGAATTATGCAGACATTACTGTTCTGATTGTTGCTGTCCTATAATTGGTAAACCCTAGGGTTCCTATCTCATCCGCCCGGCTTCTTCCTCTGAGTTCCACTGGGAATCCCAACAATTCAAGTCAAAGCCACGAAGGCCTATTGAGTTCTAGATTTGCAACTCAAGCAGCCTGCAGTTTATTCTTTCCATCAAATATCATACAAGACTGAAGGTCACAGGGCCAGCTCCTTAGTGAAAGTCTGAGGAAACTTCAGAAGAGTTAATGTGAAGGAGCAGATTCGTCTTTGTCTTTTACGTCCATAGCACACTGGAGCATAGTTCTAGCCTGTACTCACCACAAAGCAGAAACTTGAGCGTGGTCTTTATTTTCAAATACTGTAATATAACAGTCATGCTACTGCTTTCTGACTTCAACTATCAATCTTAGAATTAGGAAAATATTTCTGAATTCTCTCTAGGACTTATAAATATCAAAGATCATTGACAGTATCGAGTTATGTAAGATAGACCCTCCATGGTAATATATATATATAATATATTAATACATATATACATGTGTATATTCACACACACACACACACACACACACACACACACACACACACATATCTTCCTCAAACCACCCATGTTCTCACAATTAAGTAAAGCAGTCATTGTAAAAACCTGATGCTTAAGTCAAGTTTGTTCCCTGAGTGTATGAATAAACAGCAGGTGTTTGTCTTGTCCTAGATCTAAGATCTCTGGTTTGCCATGCTGCAACAGGAGAAAAAATATTCTCTCAACCTAAGGAGTTTCATTTTTAGAAATGTGGTAAGGGCAGCTGTAAAGTGATTGCCTGCAGATGGACCACTAATAAATACCACAACCTTGCTAAATTTACTTTCAAAAGAATTAAGACTAAGCTCATAGCCTCACGTAACAGGAAAGATATGCTCGCCCTAGCTCTCTCTTGATTTCACCTATATTTAGCTCCAGTTTTTTTTTCTGGAACTTTCACCAGCCTGTGCCTGAACACAGACTGCCTACTAGACTATGTAGCCAGATCCTCCCCCTCCTTCTACTACTCATTTCCCAAGGGACTACATTTTAAAAGTTCTTTCCTTAAAAGCCTTTCAAAGCAACTAGTTAAATAGCAGTTTGTTTTTTGATTCTTGGTATGGTTTGGTTTGGTTTGGTTTGGTTTGGTTTGGTTTAGTTGTTTGTTTGTTTTTTGGTTTTTTGTTTTTTTGTTTTTTGCGTCAGATATTTTCAACCAGTTACAATTTAATCTACATTATTTACTTATTTTTATTCCAAATATATTTGAATACTCTTGATACTAAGGAAAATATAAAAATATGTGATTTTTCTAGAAGATCTAAAATGTTTTCTTAGGTTTTGGTATAATAACTTTACTAGTGAAAAAAAAAAAAACTTCTGTAACCAAATAAAGACACTCTAGACACCTGGCTTCTGCAAATTTGAAGTTCCTTGAACGTATTGAGGGCAGATGTTGTGTTTAGATAGTGCATCCTCATGACTGACATGTGATTTCCTGAAAGGAAAGTGACATATACAATAGAAAACATCAACTACAAAACACACAGCTATGAAAAATCCCCCCAATTAATTGCACATGAATTATAAAAGAGCAATATGAGAACCAGCTTTACAGCTGTTACATATTTTATTTGGGTACACAGTTATTAAACCACACCAGCTATAGTGGCTATGATTACTAAGCCCCACCCAATGCTGTGCCAGGCCTGTTACTAAGCACTGCATTTGCAGAAGTTTATTAAAGCCTTACAAAACCACTGCGGCACCTTAGCCACATTTAAAAGACAAGGGACTCAAAAACTTAACAATATTATCAATAACTATCCAAATCCAGATAGTTGGTAAAGCTAGCTCTAGAATTAGACTATGGATGGTAGGTCACATTCTAAATTCTATGAAGCCCGCCCATTAATAATGCCTATCAGTCACAGACTAAGATGACTTAGGATACAGAAAAGGCAGAGGTTATAAGGTCTGTAAATTGCTCATGGTTTGTTAGCACCTACATAGTATTACATGTTAATTTATCTCTAAATGTAGGATTATCCATAAGCCAATAATTAATCATTATGTAGGTGAATATATAAAAGTGAAGGAAACATCATGGCCTACAACTAAAAGTCATTACTGTTAACACTATATTAATGTGCTCTACGCATGTGTGTGCCATATACATGCCAGCACACACGAGAAATGTGTTAGCTTGTGTGTGCATAGATGGAGTTCAGAAGTTGATAATGTTTCATATTATCTTCCATCCCTCACCAACTTATTGTTTGAGATAGCGACTCTCACCAAACCTGGAACTCCCTATCCTTCTGCCCTATTCCCACCACTGGGGTTACAAGCACACAGCACCACACCTGGCTGGAATCCCAAAGGCATGGTGTCATGTTTTTACAGCAAGCATTTTACTTACAAGCCACAGCCATAGTCCCTAGGAAACGTGATGCATTTAAGATGTACATCCTTCTCCCCACCCCCTCATGGGGGGGAGTATTGTTTGCTTTGTTTATACAGCCTATTTAAATATATTAATTATATGAATGTTTCTTTGGTGCCTAAACAATAAAAATAAATAGCATTCATAACTTGCCAACCAATAGAACAAAAGTTACTAGTGAATTGATAACCTTAATTAACTGGGTTCTACTCTAAGGAGTAAAGATAAATCAAGCCTTATCTCTCTTATACTGCCATATGAATCTTCCTACAAGAAAAAGGACCTTTCCCTAAACCCAATCTTTCTTTTGGCAACTAGTATCACAAAAGTTGCTTTTTGAGCTATATTCCTAATTAGGATTTATTTTATTTTAAAGTGATTTATGTCTCAACTGGTAGTGTAGCAAGCTAATTTAAATGTGCTTTGAACTTTTCTGGTAAAAATAAATCTTATAAAATTATTAACGAATAGCTGGTGAGATGGCCCTAAATGTAAGGGTACAGACAACTTCAGTTCTATACCCAGGATCCATATCGTAGAAGAAAAGAATCAACTCTCAGAAGTTGTCCTTCGACTTTCATACAATCTTTGCTTGTGGAAACACACATACATACATACATACATACACACACACACACACACACACACACACATACACACAGAGTTTAAATAATGAAATGTACATTATATAATGTCTTCTTTGAGTTTGCTTTTAGTTTCTTCTATGTTAAATCCTATAGCAGATGTAGTAAATTGCATTTTTAGTTACTTTGCAGCAGTCACATTGATTTTAGGAAAAAAGAATGTAAATACCAGATCTTTTTTTTCCCCTATAAATATTTTATATAGCATTTCTTTCCCAATATTACATAAGATTATTGGTTGACTATCACATGATTTTGTAAAATATCCATATCCTCCTGCTCATTGTTAGGAGCACAGTAGTAACTGGAGTTGCATGTCTATGTGGCATGAGTATCTTGGGATTAGAAATCTGTGCTTTCATTTTAGCAAAAGAGGGCTGAAGGAAGTTTCATAGTGAATGCAGCCCTATCTGAAGTGGAGAGGGAGAGGACGGGACTGGGGATCCTCGTGAGAGGAAGATCATATGGGTTCTAATAAAACTCATAACAGATAGTACTTTCATTCAAGTGTTCTGTTTTAAAAGGTTTGTTTATAGAAAAACAAGATATGTCATTTTATTTTAAATTACTCCATAAAAGGCTATGTTTATATGTAATTAGATTACCCAGTGTTGCCAGAAACACCAGAGAAAGGATTTTTGAGAGTCCATGTTGAATAAAAATGTTTTATTACAATTTCGTTTTGTAGACTTGCTGCGATGAAGCTGAACTGTACATAATTAATCAAATTATACAAGAAGCATCCAAGTGTCCTCTGTGTAGAGAGAAGAGACAGACAGTGGCAATCAAAGCCATGGAGTTTTAATGATGAGTCTTAATTAAGACACACATCATCTTCTGATTCCTTAATTTTTAAAAATTCACTGCCAAAATTAGCTGTTATGCTAATTAGCAACAACTTGGAATTCAGAAAAAAACGAGCTGTTAGAAAAGAATGTGTTAAAACCTTTACAGGAGGGCCTGACCAGAAGATGCATCATTGTCTCTTATCTCAGGATGGAGATGGTGCCTGATACAATGTATCTAAATGATAAAGGCTTGATCCTACTTCTGTAAACGCAAAGTTATGAAAACACCTTGGTCCCTGGGAAGCCCAAGAACTCTGGGAGCCAGCAATGGCCTTATGTTCTCCTGATCTGGAAAGAAATCATTTTAATTGGAGATTCTCTCTTAAATTAGGCTAAGTTGTTGGTAAGGTTTTCTTTGATTGTGTCAATCTTGTTCTGTGAAATTATCCAGATTAAGTCTAATGCACTTTGCCATACTTGTTTACATTCTTTTAAACCTTTAAAGAAAAGGTTTTTGTTGCTTCTACAGGTCCTAGATACTCTGCCCTATTCCAAATCTGACTTAATACCCAGGTCTGTCTTCTGATATAAATCCAGTTGCTATATTTTTTGGATCACAGCGCCTCCAGGTGTGATCCACTCAGTCTGCTAAGGAGATATGATTCCTCCTGGTCTCTTGCTTTAAATGTTTCAATCGCTGCCTGCCTTTGTATTATCATTTTGGCTGTGACACAATGCTTTGGGCTGTTTTTGAATTTTTCTCTCACTATTTTTTTTTAATTTATTCTCTTTATATTCCAATGAAGTCCTCCCTCATCCCTTCATTGGACCACATGTCCCTTCCCCAGTCTCCCCTCCCCTTCTCCTTTGGAAAAGGGGAGGCCCCCACTGGGTACACCCTACCCTAGCACATTAAGTCACTGGAAGGCTAGATGCATCCTCTCCCACTGAGGCCAGGCAAGGTGGCTCAGTTCGGGGAACAGAATCCACAAGAGACAACAGGTTCTGCTCCAGTTGTTAGGGAACCAGAAAGAAAACCAAATTGTACATCTGTTATATATGTGCAGGGCAGGGAGGTGGGTGGGGGTGGGCTTGCTAGGTGAAGTTAATGCTTGCTCTTTGGTTGGTGGTTCAGTCTCTGGGAGCTCCTAAGAGTCCACGACTCTGTTGGTCTTCCTGTGGTGACCCTATCTGCTTCAGCTGGAGAGGTTAAGAATACTGGCTATTCTCCCAAAGATCCCGAGTTCAATTCCTAGCAACCACTTAGGGCTCATGACCATCTACAATGGTTTTGAATTTTTAATCAATAAAAACACTTATGTTTTCTAATGAAGAGGTACTATTGACCCAAACTTCTCTATATCTTCTCAAACTGCCAGATTCCTTTAAGCCTAGGCTGTTTGTAGAAAAATTAGAAAATAGGTGAGATGAGGAAGATTAGAATATGAAATGTAACACAGGAAACATGGGTGCACTGTCTTTGCTGTACCAACTGAAACCTGTCAATTGATCAAACTAGATATTTTGTTGAAATTTGTTCTATATGACTAAATACTAAATGTCCTAATCAATGTATGTGAATCAAGCATTACTTTCATTATGCAAAGGCTCTTCACAAACACATGAGACCAGAGTTTTCAAAACTAACATTTTTTTAAATTTAAAATACTACAGAATGTAGCCTTTCATCTTTAATGATTACCATTGCACTTTAAATATACAAACACATTAAATACTGACAATAAAAACAAACATCTCATTAGAGTGTTGTTTTACATGAGTTAATATTCCAAGAAAATTGCAATATTTTTGATAATTCAGAAAAAGTCAGTGGTAAAAGTCATCATGTGTTTATGAAGTCAATTTTCAAAAAATTAGACTTCATTATAAATAAGTTTCGTGATTGTATAGTATCTTTTGGCCTCTTTATTTATATTTCTTCCCAAATACTTTCCTATTTCAAACATTGTATTTTTAATTGACTATGCTTATTATTTTAAGACAAACTTTCTAATTCCTATTATTCTTATTTTACCCCATATTCCTTAATCTAAATAACAATATTTTATAGTTATGTTTGGGAAACATTTGCAAGAGTGAATCCCCCCCCCAAAGAAAACAAACTAAAACAAACAAACAAACAAAAAAAGAAACAGCTTTCTTTTAGCTCTATGAGTTTGGTTGTTTTTGTTTTGTTTTGTTTTGTTTTAAGGTGAATGGTTCTGCTTCTTGCAGGAATTCCAAGAGGTTGTTTTGCAGGACACGGATTTTTAAAAGGATCAAATTAGTTAAATTTTTCTTAGTTCTGAATTCCATAAATTTTTTTTCCATGTGTCCAAAACAAATCACAGACATTACAGCAAGCAATTGCTAGCTCTTCACTATAATGTTTCTGTGAAAGCAGGACACTCTGGCTGAAGATGGGAAGGCAGTGGAGACAGGGTATTTCATGTCTGTCTGTTAAGTTGCTACTGGTTTTTGAAATATAGTTCATGAACTCTTCCATACTGAATGTTATTACAATCAATAATTTAATTTACCATTCATTCCTCAGACTTTTCATCAGCACAAATTATCATAAATGACAAATAGTCGTGAACCAATAGTTCCACATGAGGTAAATATTCACAAGTGTCTATTGAGGATTTGGAGCTAATTAGGGGACCGCATGAGCGCTAACATTTTTGCAGTCATGTTCAGGGCATGCATTGCAAATGTGCAAATATGTAAACAAGGACACCTTTACCTGGGGTGAGGCTAATGCATATTTCATGCATTCTTGAGAGACATAAGCTTCCAATGACAGCACAGGCACTCTAATTTTAATGTTTGCATACAGAGTATGCCAGTAATTATTTAAGTTTTTACTTTAATTAATGGAAGAAAAAAGACATTCCTTCAATGAGTGAAGCTGACAATCTTACTGAAGTTAACAGTCATACGATACCAAAAAAGGGTTTTAAAAATCTGTGATCTCTGTTTTTATTTTAAAATTATCTTTATAGGAATATTTTAGCTAAATGCAAGTTTTATGACAATCCAGACAAGTAAATTTCATTTATAGATATGATAGATAGATAGATAGATAGATAGATAGATAGATAGATAGATAGATAGAAACGGAAAATAGAAGAAAGAATAAATGCCTAAAACATTCATTTCTAAAGTATGTCTGTGAATACATGCTTCATTCAAGAGACTGACCAGGGTGTTAAGTGAGATTTGGAATAGGGCAGAGTACTTAGGACCTGTAGAGGCAACAATAACCTTCTCTTTAAAGGTTTAAAAGAATGTAAACAAGTATGGCAAAGTGCATTAGACTTAATCTGGATCATTTCACAGCACAAGATTGACACCAGAAAAGTAAACCTTAGGAACAACGTAGCCTAATTGAACAGAAAATAGAAGAAAAAAATAAATGCCTAAAACATTCATTTCTAAAGTATGTCTGTGAGTTTCTGAGTCTGGTGCTTCACAGTGCATTGATCACAGACATTAGCATCTATTCGACATACAGCCTTAGGAACAATGCACAATAGCGGTGGACTATGAAGTACTAATTCTCACTTTAATTGCACCTCTGTGTGAGGTGGGCCAGTTCATTCCTTCAACAGAAACCCTTTGCCATAGATAATGAACACCAATCAGCAATGAGATTATTGTCAGGAAGCACTGATCCTGATTTAAAAAAAAAAAAAAAGAAAACATTCCAGCCAGCTAGTCACTCTATCTAGTTAATCACAAGTCATATAACAAGGACATGTCAGTCTCAAGTGCTCTAATACCTAAACTTAAAAAAAAAAAAGATTAGATTTCATCCAATCCTCAGCGATGCTATTTTCACAGATACTTAATAATGAAGATCTAGTAATTGCTTGCTAAATAAAATTCTAATTTTCTATGAAATATTCCTGAGACTTTCTCTATAAAATATGTACACTCTATTCATATTTTCAGCTGTGTTTCAGTGGAGTTAAAAGTATGTTTTACTCATCTTTCTTACTAAAATTGGCTTTATTTGAGGGAAAAGATGTATTGCATTTTGTATATTCTCAAACCAAGTTGTAGCATGTGTTAGGTGGAATACATGCTATTTATTGAATTAAAGGACCATCTTTCCTATATAATAATGTGATGATAAACCTCAGGTGATAACACATATTATCAAGGATGTGGAGAAAAAGGAACACTCCTCCATTGCTGGTAGGATTGCAAACTGATACAACCACTCTGAAAATCAATCTCAAGATTCCTCCCAAAATTGGAAATAGATCTACCTGAAGACCCAGAAATCCCACTCTTGGGAATATACCCAAAAGATGTCCACCAGGCCACAGGGGTATGTGCTCCACTATGTTCATAGAGGCCTTGTTTGTGATAGCCAGAAGCTGGAAACAATCCAGATGTCCCATGACAGAAGAATGGATACAGAAAATGTGGTTCATTTACACAATGGAATACTACTTAGCTACTAAGAACAAGAACATCTTGAGTTTTGCAGGGCAGTGAATGGAACTAGAAAATATCATCCTGAGTGAGGGAACTCAGGCACAAAAGGACATGCATGGTATGCACTCACTAATAAGTGGATATTAACAAAAACAAAAACAAAACAACAAAACAAAAACAAAAGACAGAAAAGAAAAAAACCCACAGAATACCCAAGATACAGTCCACAGAACTCAAAATGTCAACAAGCTAAAGGGCCCAAATGAGGATGCCTCAGTCCCACATGGGAGGGAGAAGAAAGCAACCACAAGGAAGGAGGGATGGAGGGACCTGGGAGGAAAAGGGGATTTGGGGGTGGGAGGAGGCAGGAAAGGGGAACATGATGTGGTCTTGAATAGGGGAAAAGGACTGAAGCCCTGAGGGCCAGCAGAAAGAATGGAAACATGCAACCTCCTCGGGAGGTAGGAAGTTGGGGGGAACCTTCCTGGATGAACCAGAGACCTGGGAAGTGAGAGACTCTCAGGACTCAAAGGGAGGGACCTTAGATGAAATTCCCTACAGTGGGGAGAGGGAACTTATAGAGCCCATCTCCAGCAGAAAGACAGGGCATCAAGTGAGGGAGGGGGTTGACACCCCACAGTCAAAATTCTGACCCAGAATTGTTCCTGTCTGAAAGAACTGCAGGGATGGGAATGGAGAGGATCCTGAGGACAAGAAGGTCTAATGACAGGCCCAAAATAGAATCCAGCTCAAGGGGAGGCCTCAAGGTTTCACATTATAACTGAGGCTATGGAGTGTTCACAAAAAGGGACCAAGCATGACTGCCCTCAAGCAGCTGAAAGAGTCAGATGCAGATATTTGCACCCAACGAATGGACAGAAGCTGCTGACCCCTGTGGTTGAATTAGGAGAAAACTGGAAGAAGCTGAGGAGAGGGGCAACCCTGTAGGAGGACCAGCAGTCTCAATTAACCTAGAACCAACAGATATCTCAGTCACTGGTCCACCAACCAGGCAGCATACACTAGCTGATATGAGGCCTCCAGCATATATACAGCAGAGGACTGGTAGGCCTGGGTTTAGTCAGAGGAGATACATATAACCTTCAAGAGACTGGAGGCCCCAGGGAGTTTAGAGGTCAGGTGGGGTGGGGGGATGGGGGATGGAAACAGAAGGGCAGGGAGGAGGTATGTGGAACAGTTGGCAGGTGACTGGGAGGGAAATAAAATCTGGAGTGTAAGAAATAAATAAATAAATAAATAAATGATTTTTTTTTTAAAAAAAGATAATGCTATGATAATAGTCTGCAAAGCTCTAGAAGTTGAATGATAGTTGAGAACCCTTGTAATACTATATGGTGTAAACCTTGCAAAAAAAATGTTTTCAACATTTTACCAAATTAATAGTATATCTGCTCTACAAAGTGAAGGAAAAGTTTATAGTCATTATTCCTATATGTTAGGTACGGCATACACTCAGAGACACAACATTGAAAAAAACCCTGATTTTCCCCTTTGGCAATGGATATCAGTTACAAATACCTTCTTGTTTAGGGGAAGAGCCTCTATTCTGGCTCGAACCTATGCAAAATCTCTGTGCGCTAATACCATCTCCATGAGTTCATGTGAGCGTCAATCTAGTTGTGTCTGGAAGATGCTGTTTCTTAGTACTCATGCACTTCCTCTAGCTCCTAAGGTCTGTTTTTCTCCTCTTCCACATAGCTCCCAGATCCCTGAGAGATAGAGTCTGACGAAGGTATTCCAATTATTACTTATGGCTCTACAGCTTCTCAGTCTTTGCACACTGTCCAGCTGTGACTCTGTGGGTTTATTCTCGTCTACTGCAAAAAAAAGAAGCTTTCTTATTAAGATTTACTTGTGAAATTACTCTCAGAAACATAAACTGAAGTTGAAGAGAATAGGAGAGAAATAAAGGAGATAAAACTGAGCAGACTCTAGGGGCACAAACCTGTAGCTCCAGCACTGAGGAGGTAGAGACAGGAGGGTAAGTAATTCAAGGTCACCCTTGACTACATATTGAGTTCAAGAACAGCCTATGCTATAAAAATTCCACCTTAAAAAGAAAAAGAATAGATTTTTTCCAGTTTATAAATGTTCAAGTTGTTTTTAAGATGATCTGAACTGATAGCTTAAGCCTTTTAGATTGAAAAATGGAAAGCTGTTTAATGATATGAAGCACTTTTCTAAGTTATATAATGGTCTTCTCAAAATGGAATTTTTAAATAACTATAATATAACATATAAACAATATTTTAAATTTTAATATACTATAATCTTTCTATACCACATTCTTAAGTCTTTGTAAACAAACAAAAAAGTGGTAAGTTGTGTCATGATTGTTAACATTTGTCATTTCTATGACACTAATGGTCTCACTACTGTAAATGTCTATGTACCAACATAAGTAACAATATATGGAGTGGTATTTCTAAGATACCGACACAATAATTGAAATAACTGAAGACAATAAATTGTCAGTCAGAAGTGATGTCAACTAGAAGTATGCATTTTAAGTTTTACTTTTGTTCTTAACATACTGATCTGTGGGTTAATATAAGAGCATAATTTAATTACTTCATAAAATTCTGATTTAAATAATCAAATCATAAAATTCCTCAAATATAGCTTTTGTAAAATGGTATAAGTAGTTCATTCACATTATTATTCATGGAAATATGGGATGTAGTATTTAAAATGCCATTAAGAATATTTACTGTTAAATTAAGTAAAAAAGAAAGAATTGCATGGTCCAAGTAATTGACAATAAAAATGGAGGAATTAAGCCCAGAAAAATATAGTTCAGTTTAGATGTTTTGTATGATCATTTGCTATTCCAACAAGACAGGAGAATTTAGAATCATGATTTGATGACAATTGGGAAGGATTTTGTTGGAACAAGCTACAAATGGTTGGAACCGAGTATGTTTTAAAAATCTCTTCCAGCTTAGATATTGTAACTCTCTGACTACACCAACTGTAGAGAACATGAAAATATAGGACCTACACAGCTGATACTCCCTAAGATATTCCAAGGACAAATGGTGATCCAAGCTTATTAGATTTCAGTAAAGAACCTGCTAATCTTGATTTCAAAAAGCTATTTTGCAAGATTCATAATTTTTCTGACAGTGTGATAAATTTTATTAAAAATATAGTAATGTGAAAAATAAATGACACCACTGGTTTGCACATGCTAAGTTACATGGAAAGCCACATGTCCAAAAGGGATACAAATCTTTTTATGTGATGCCAATGAAAACACTTTATTGGAAAGAACAGAGACCGTGATGATATTTATGGAATACTCAAATCTTAGCAACTACTTTTTAAAAAGAGACAGTGAGAGATGAAGTTACTTTCCCATGAGAAAGTAGCCTGGCCTAAATGAGAATTTTGCTTATCCTTAGTAAAAATGAAAGCAAACCAGAGTTAGAAGACATTTCTACACCTGTGATAGTAGTAAAGTGTTTGTTTCCACTATAGCTCCCAAAATGGGTTGATGAGAGCCAAAATGCCTTTCAGATTGTGAGGCCAAGTGATAAATTGTTCTGCCAGTGTGTTTCTCCCTCTCCAAACCCATAAAAACCTTTCTCTCCACTCTAAGTGACAGTTGGCTGACAAGTCTAGATAATCAAAGCAGTACAACTTCTATTGGATGTTCTGAGCACTGTGCAAAGTGCTAAAGTAACTTGAGAATGCTCTTTGCAAGGGAATAATATAATGTGATCAACTACAAAAAAAACCCTCTGAGACCCAGGCATGTTTTGTTTTTATTATTTCTAATAAGTAAGAACCAATTCTTATGATTGAAGATGTAGTATTATAGAGAATATATTTTCATAATTAATCTATGTACTGAAAAATGTTCTTTAATACATCTGTTTTCATATTCTTCCTTGATCTATATAAAGGACAAAATAATAAAGTTATTAATATTCTTGCAAAAATATTATAATTGTTACCTTTTGACTAGGACAGATATCCAGAGTACTGTTCTAAGACAAAGAAGTGAATACAAGCTCTAACAAGAAGCATAAAAGCAAAATCTGAATAAATTAATTTGCACACTTGATTTACATTAAAACACCACATTCTGAGAACTTTTTTCTGTCATTAGCTTAAATGTGCTATATTTCATTTCAAAACATTTTTTGACGCATGCCTTCACTCTGTTACACATGGAGTTATATTACCTATGTCCAATACATACATACATAATGAAAAGCATAACAAGATTTCATACATGTTCTAGGCAATTATTAGCTATCTTACATATTCTATTCTATAGTATCTCTTTACTTGACAGTAGAATTGATTAGATCAATTCTCTTTAGAAGTCATTGGTGCTCAATTAGTCAAATCAGATTCCAATTCAGTATAATAGTGTGTATGGATACTGAGTGAGAACAAGTCTCCAAATTAGCTTCCCTTGGATGAAATAACTGCAAGAGTAAGAAGACCATTGTGGAGGAAATGATGAGTCATAGTGTCTATAGTTTTATTTGAAGGAAGTCACTGGTAACAGTTTTTAAGATGAGTCATAGTGTCTACAGTTTTATTTGAAGGAAGTTACTGGTAACAGTTTTTAAGATGGCATTAGCATTGGAGTTTTCTAGACTGTGCTTCTTTGTATAATGATCAACCGAAGCAAAGGAGCTACTAATAGTGTGAAGCTATAGCTTACAAAACCTGTTGGAATACAAAACAAAAAATATTGGTGAGTGCTCACTTCAGCAGCACATATACTAAAATTGGAACAAGGCAGAGAAGATTAGCATGACCCTTGCACAAGGATGACACAAAAATTCATGAATCCTTCCATATTTTTAGGACATCAAGTGGAGGAATGGGGTTGCCATCTCACACTCAAAAGCCCTGACCCAGGATTGTTCCTGTCTAAAGGAACCACAGGGACAAAAATGGAGAAGAGCATGAGAGAAAGGAGGTCCAGTGACAGGCCCAAATTGGGATCCAGCTCAAGGGGATGTCCGGGTGCCTGACACTATTACTGATGCTGTGGTATGCTTACAGACAAGAACCTAACATGGATGCCCTCTGAGAGGCCCAAAAACAAGCAGTTGAAAGAGTCAGACACAGATACTAGTACCCAACCAATGGACAGAAGCCAGGGACCCCTGTGGTTGAATTGGGGAAAAGCTAGAAAAAGCTGAGGAGGTGGGCAGCCCCATGGGAAGACCAGGAGACTCAACTGACCTGGACCCCCAGATCTCTCAGACACTGAGCAACCAACCAGGCAGCATACACCAGCTGACATGAGGACCCCAATACATATATAGCAGAGGACTGTCAGGTCTGGACTCTGTGAGAGAAGATGAACCTAACCCTCGAGAGACTTGAGGTCCCAGGGAGTAGGAAGGTTTGATGGGG
>JADRCD010183541.1:8328-21836 GCA_019843815.1 Montemys delectorum
TCTCTCTCTCTCTCTCTCTCTCTCTCTCTCTCTCTCTCTCTCTCTCTGTGTGTGTGTGTTTAACTGTTGACTTTTTTAAAAAAAATTGCATTCAGTCAAATCCAATAGAAGAAAAATAACAAATGGTTATTCTCCAGATTATAACAAAGTTGTGTATAATGGTGCTTTTGAAAAGTTTTATAGGAGAAAATAGAGGCCGAGAGCATCACACAGTGTATTAAGCGCTTCATACGTAGTAATTCGTTTGGGTGCTCATAAATGTACTTATGAAGCAATTATATTCTCTGTTCTGTTGATGTAGAATTTAAGGTGCAGAAAAATTAGCTGACTTATCTAGAGTTATACAATGCAAACCTGCTATGTGGCTCTGCTGTTGTTCAAAATAAAACAACATGTTTGTCACTGCACAGGGACTTAGATGAATTTGTCCTCATTAATCTTCATTACACAATTTTGTCACTAACAATATCATGTACCATACACAAATTTACATATTTTCACAGCTACTTACCTGGACAGTGAATTAGACTATTTCAGTCACTGAAAGAAGTACCATCAAATTGTGCTGGGCTTCCCACTATATTGGTAAACCAGCACCTGAACACCTCATTCCGTTGCTGGACAGACATGGCTTCACACTCCAGTGCTATCACCTTCTTTCTGCAACCATTTCCTTCTAATTCCATCAGATTACTAAATGTCAATGGATGAATACATTGATTAGGTAAGAGTCCTCCACAAGCTGGAAATCATGTCTCTCTACACAGGAACATTAAGGAGACATTTAATATCCAAATCACAATATAATATTTTCTCTATGCCCTTTCATGAAAGAACAAGAACAAGAATCTACTCAAGTATACTTAGAATTGAAAACAGTACATTGAAATGTTTTAAATTTTAATCTTCATAAAATTTTGAAATTGTAATTTTCTTTATACTTTCATATAGAAATATACAAAATATATATTTTGCACATATATTATAACCAAATAGTTTTTCTCAGACTTACTTAATGCATTATATCATCTGACTTCATATCTTCCCTGCAGTATACCTGAAGATAGAGAATATTCTGCTTGGTCTTCATAAACTAGCAGTACTACTGCATGAGACTTCATATCAGTTTATCAGGAGTGATTCCACATGTCCTCATCCCTGGCTTTTCTCACAGTATTCTCCTGATATATGTGAGTTCTAGATCACAGATGGGAAAATAATTAGAGTTCTAATCCTGTATACCAAAATATAACTGAGTCTAGTTGTAACAGCTCACAAATGATGTAAGCTACATAAGTCACTTACTTGCCACATTTGCAAAATGTCCTGAATTGTCAAAGGTTCTAAAATATGTAATATTTTATGGATGTGCCCAATGTATATATGGGTATCTCATTGAACGCAAACAATCTAAGTGTCTTTGACAGAGCATACAAAGCTAATAAAGTAAGGATTTAACTTCTGGTATGATTTTGACATCAGAAAAAACAAAATATTTCACTTAAAACAATCTATCTTTCCCTTCTATTAGGGATTTTCATGAAAGAATTTAGAATAACACAGTCTTAATCAGTTTCCCTTTTTGGGTTGTTTCCCGTTTTGTCTGTTTCTTCTAAGTTCTTATTCAAATTGTTTAGTTACTTTCTCTTTTATTAGATAGTTTTTATATTGTATAACAATTATTGGTGATTATCTTACTCCAAGTGTACAGCATGAAAGTAATCAAGTCAAAGTTTTGTCACTAGCAGGCTATGTTGTGAACATTCTGGCTTGTCTGTTTCATGACTGATTCCCAGGTAGAACATCTTCAGTTTTCTTCCCGCAACCAGTTAGACATCTAGTTCATTGCTCTACAAACTATCCAAGAACTTAAAACAAAAAAAATTCCACACGAAGGAGAAGTATCCACAGTCAACGTCTGTGCATGTGCTATGGAACTGTGGAGCCAAAGGAGCAAATGGAGTATCCAACACTCTGGCTCAACCTGGTGAAGATAGGAAGCCTCTTAGATCTATCTACCACCACACAAAAGAGCTGGCATTTCAAAACCAGATGAGTCTGAGACAAAAACTACTTAAACATTTTCTGTTTCTCTTTATTTTTATGCTTCCTAATGATACTATTTCATCAATTTTTAAATTTGCATCAACTTTATTAATTTTGATATTATTATATTTTTTACATTTTGTCCCTTTATGAATTTCTGGGCTTTTATTTTTTTTATTTTTATTTTTTAGAATCACAAAAACGTCTTTATTAGTGTCTATGTAAATGACAGCATCACAGAAATGAGTTAGCTACTGTGGTATCAGATATTTTAGAAAATACTTATCTTGTTTTTTCTTTTTTTTTTTTGTTTTTTATTTTTTTTTCTTTTTTTTTTTAATTAGGTATTTTCTTTATTTACATGTACATTTTCCCTTTCCCAGGTTCCCCTCCAAAACAAACAAACAAACAAACAAAAACAAGAACAAACCCTTTTGCCTCCCCCTTCCCCATGCCTGTCACCCCACCCTCTCCCACTTATTGGACCTGGCATTCCCCTACACTGGGGCACAAAACCTTCACAAGGCCGAGGTCCTTTACTCCTATTGATGATCGAATTTGCAATCCTCTACTATATACCTGCTGCCAGTACATTCAATCCCACCCTGTATAGTCCTTGATTGGTGGTTGGGTCCCTGGGAGCTCTGAGGGTACTAGTTAGTAATTGTTGTTCATCCTAAGGGGCTGCAAACCCTTCAGCTCCATAGAACCCTTCTTTAACTCCTTCACTGGGGACCGTGTACTCAGTTCAATGAATGGCTGTGAGCCTCTACATCTGTATTAGTCAGGTATTGTCAGAGCCTCTTAGGAGATAGCTATATGCTTGTCCTTCCTTCCATCTCTGCTCCATAGTTAATCTCTGCCACTCCTTCTGTGGGTGTTTGATTCCCCTTTTTAGGAAGGACAATATTTCTACATCTTTAACAACATCAGACTTACATTTAAGATGCATAAAATACTACTTTCTAGCCTATATGTCTATAGATAGATAGATAGATAGGCAAATAGATAGATGATAATCATGATGATTATAGATAGATGATAGGTAGATAGATGTAGACATATATAAATACATGCATATATAAATGCATACATATATACATAGTTACATAATAATATACGCCTATATACATGTATATGGAAACCACAGTGTATCCTATTGTTTTTTTTCTGAGGAATACTGTGATGGATAAAAGCATTTAAACATAAATATAGATATAGATATACTAACTAGGCTATGCATAAACACACAAACATGCTATTCTCAATAGATGTGCTATCACATATGTCTGTGATATATATAAATGTATAATACATATGGTATATGTATAGTGTGATACTTATATATGTAGTATTCAAAATATAAAAAAAAATCATGGTTTAAGTATATTTCAATTATAGTGTGTGAAAGAAGAATCCAAGGTTAGGAAATATGGTGGCAAATGAACCTGTTAACAGAAACCCTCAAATGCATCAGGAAGAGCAATGACTTTGTACATCATCAGATTTGATTTATTAAGTAGGTACCTTGAAATAAAAGGTCTTTAGAGAATGAGTAGTACAAGACCAAATAACTGAAGAAAAAAAAAATTCTAAGAATAGAGATGACTCTTTAATAGATAGATCTATAGATAGATAGATAGATATTTTATATAAATAGATATCTATTTTATATAGATAGTTATGTAGATAGATAGATAGATAGATAGATAGATAGATAGATAGATAGATAGATAGGCACATATACATAAATACATACATACATACATACATACATACATACATACATACATGTATCATACAAATAAAAAAAAGAGTTAAATAGATTAAGGAACCAGTCATTTCTCCCACTGCCTACAATAGTTAAAATTGTACATCTTTTGCATTTTCTTATATCATTTGGATTTTATTTGCATTATATATTACATTAATTATATTATTCATACACAAATTATATTTCTTTCTTTAAATCTTCAGATCATCTAAACTCTTTTAGTAACACATTTGTCACTGTGCTAATTTTATCTTAAATTGATACAAGCTATAGTCATTTGAGATCTGGGAATCTCAACTGAGAAATTACTTTTAAAAAACCAAACTATATGCAATCTTGTAGGAAATGAGTGATTGATGAGGGAATGTCTATCTCAGTGTAGATGGGCCTACTCTAATGCTGGTAGTACTGGGTTCTATAAGAAACCAAGTTGATCAAGCCAATAAGCAGCACTCCTCCATAGCCTCCACATCAGATCCTGCCTCCCAGTTCTTGCCCTGCTTGAGTTCCTGTTTTTCCTTCCTTCAGTGACAGGCTATTATTACCTGTACATGTAAGTGAAATAAATCTTTTCTTCCACAAGTTGCTTGTGGTTGTAATATTTGACCACAGCAATCAAAACTCTAAGAAATCCACTATAAGTTAGGTTAATGTATATTAATGTTCAATTGTCAAATAAGTAGCAACTTTGTTCATATATATATATATACACATATAAATATATATTAAATACATTTATTTATATATATTTATGTGTATATATATGTGTATATATGTGTATATATATATGTATATATATATATATATATATATTTGCACCATGATCAAACAAACATACTTGTTACTTTTTAATGATGTCTTATCTCTATCAACTTCCCACAACTTGGGATCACCTGGGAAGAAAGTCTCATTTTGAGACAAGGTTTGCCTGTGAGTGTATCTGTTGCAAATTGTCTAGATTGCCTTGGTTGATGGGCATCACCATTCCCTGGTGTGGGCCTCTGGATTATAGAATAGAGCCAAGCAACCAGCAAGCACACACATACTCATTTCTCTCTATTCCACTTTTGTGACTACTTTGAGTGTCTACCACTTTGAATTTTTAAAAATAATTTCATGTAACCTGGAATCACAAGTTAAACTTCCCCACTAAACTGTTTTTACTTGAGATATTTTATCAAGCAACAGAAATGAAGCTGGTGTACCTACTATGTGTCAGATTCTCTGTAGAATTCTCTGACTTCTTCTCCTGGAGTCATTTCTCCTTTCATCTACAGATAAAACATTAATTCTCTTGAGAATGCATAACTACTAATGATGCAGTTAAACCTAGTCCCCAGGTCTCTATGATTCTGTTAACATTAGGATGTATGGAATATTTACCAGAAAATACCAGTATTTTCAAAATGATTATCAAAAATAAAAGTTTTTCTGATGTTTAAAAATGCTTCAAAAAGTTCCATGTGGATAAAAGTTTTGAGTTGTCTTTGTGCTCTGCTCAATAACAGAGAAGTTATAATAAAAGTTCTGTCATGGTCAGACACGACATTGTACTTAAGCTACTGTCTCCTCACATTCTCCATAAAAAGTTTATGTTGCACAGATCATAAAGAATACAACTAAAGACAGGGATTGGCAGATCAGAGTTGATGTAATTGGTGCTCTGCAAACTCTCTTCTTATGCACTACTTGTAGAAAGCACATAAGACTTCACAGACATCTGTTTCTGAGGTTATAAAACTGTATCATATACAGACCTCTAATAGCTTAAACAAAATCTATTGTATTGGAAACTAACATTGGTCAAGATACATTATCTTTAAGCAATCTTTCCTTCCATATCTTATAAACTAATATAACATATAGTGTTGATTAGTCAAAAGACAAGTTTATCTTCTGTATTTGGTAAGAACTTATAAAGTTAAAATAGCATTATATATTATAATGGATTGTATTTTAATCCATCATAATTATTTTGAGCTTTGAAAAGAATCGAGCTAAAATCTTTTGAAGGTCATCTAGGGTGACCTGCAGCAAAATGAGATGAGCTTTAAAAAAAAGTGGGCTGAAGAGATGGCTCAGCAGTTAAAAGCACTGACTGTTCCTCCTAAGGTCCTGAGTTCAATTCCCAGCAACCACATAGTGGCTCAAAACCATCTGTAATGAGATCTGATGCCCTCTTCTGGTGTTTCTGAAGACAGCTACAGTGTACTTACAGATAATAAATAAATAAATCTTTAAAAAAAATAAGTAACAGCAACAACAACACTGGCTTCTCTAGGTAAGTAAGCTTCTGGATTTCACTGTTGCAGGGCTACAGATGAGTCAGTGGACAAGGCAAGTAAGTGACCAATTAAAATAAAAATAAATAAAAATAAAGCAGTGGCTTGATTTTGAACTTGAACCAAGAATCCAAGAATCTAATTTGTGCCTGCTCAATAATCTTTCATACATTCATTACTTTTCATCAGATGTGAGCTTGGTATATATAAAAAAGACCAGGCAATCTTAGTATTTTTGCTTTGAATCTAATGTCTTTACAGACATGCTATCCAAAACAAGGCTATCATTTGGTATTCTTCAATTAGAGAGACAGAGAGAGAGAGAGAGAGAGAGAGAGAGAGAGAGAACTGTTCGGGAGAACAAGCCAAACAGAGTCAGAGAGAGAAGAAATAAAGATCTAACAAGAAAGTTATTACCTCTAAATTCAACTTTGACCAGTTACAAAGACAAAGGAGTGCTTTGTCTTTGGCTCAACTCATTAAAACTGGATATGTGTCACTTGCATCAGAAAGTTACATAGCCACCAGGATTTTATTTTAAAAGAAGGGTTTCCATCTGATCCCAGGCAGTCCATGCACACATCTTACACATATATCATTTCCATATCTCCTTGTACCCCGTACCATTGGTCCAGAGAAATACCAGCCCCCTCAAACCCGATCCCTGAATATTGACACATTTTTTTTATAGTCATCCTTAAGCTGATCTGGAACTCTTTTCTTCTAGTGTTACTGTTCTACAATCTCAGAAGTTTAGGACTAAACTGTGGTAATAGCTCAACTGTTTCCCACACCCACCACTTTTGTCCTCTTAGGAAGCATACTTTATATTATTTGCCAAGTGAATCTGCTCAGGGGTGGAGTTATTGATGTGCATCCTTGTGAGTAATTTCAGTTGGTCATCATATAAAGCAGAAGCTCCAAAGCATGAATTGATTAACTCCTACAAAACATGATGTCAGATTCAGCATTCTGTACAGGTCTCTTGTAACTACTGTGCATATAATCATGTTCCATTGTGGTAAAGTTTTTCTATTTCTTGGACACACTAATCTGTTTACACAGATCTTTCTTCTTATTATGTTTCTACTTACTTATACATGGATATTAACCACAAAGTACGGAATACCCATGATAAAATCCACAGACCCAAAGAGACCACGTTTATTATCTGTTGTTGTTCTTCAGGCTGCTGCTACTGCTGCTATTGTTCTTGAATTCAAGATAGATACAAAGATTTATACCTCTTGATCTTGTGATATTCGTCGCATAAATATGTTCATTATGATATACTCCCAATTATATTCTATAAACTCTAATTCCGCCTTGTATTTAAGAAAATCTAAGGCTGTGTGCTATATGTGTCTTCTCTACATTCAATAACCCTATTTCTTTGAAGCCATAGTAGCTTCATCCATAGACTAGTGATTTCTAATTTTCCAGTTTTTATTAGCTTCTTGGGTTTGGGTATTTACTGAGGGTGTGTGATCTGGATGCTTTTCATTGCTCTTCCTACTCATGTTTTACATTTCTTTTGTAGCACAAAAAAAATTTAGACATTTATTAATATTACTATGGGCTATAATACTCTTTTTCTTATGCATATAATGTATATACACATGCCTTTATCTTTAAACTGAGTTCAAACTCTCCTTATATTAATTGATAAGAACAATCGCTCTACTCTTTTCAGCATTGATGATAGCCTCATAGAATATTCTGATTTTAGCTGTACCACTGGAACCCACTCACATCACTACTTCTTACTACTGACTAGAGATCCTTCTAAGTTTATTTAGCAGGATATACAGATGTTGGCATAGCCAAGTACACACTTTAAAGGCCCAACAGTAACCATGAAAATCAATCAGTTTTTTTTTTTTTTTGCAGTTACTTAGCATTTCTTTCTAAGCCTTGCCTTTTTAAGCTGTAAATGGAAGGAAGCAAAAGGATCCTATTTATTTCTGTAAAGTGCCTGCCTGCAACACTAATTCATTCATTTTTGAATCAGAGATTAGTTGAAGCCAGCAATACTGTGACTCATTTGTTTGCAATAAAAACTACAGTCTATATTCTCAACCTGGATCATTGAAGCTTCTCAAGGCAGTAGAGTTTAGGTAAAGTGAGTTTAGTTTTAATTCTTATATCACATGATGTTAAGTGCTAGATTATTAGAGTATTAAGTGTGCTGAAAAACCCTCCATGCCCAGACAAGACATGCTGGACACAGCCTGTGCATTCTGGTAAATACATCAAGGTAATAATTACTTCCACATTTGCCCCTTTAAAGGTACAGTTTTACTTGGGGTCAGGTTGCCCTAACACACACCCAATGTATTTCAGATTTCTGTGTAATTAAAAGAAAAAGCATTGCTGGGGTGAGCCAAGTTCATATATTGGCTCTTTGTGTAAGCTATTTTAGAGCTACAAAGTCTGTGTCTCCATGCTTATAGACAGTTTGTTTCCTATGATGGCTTCCTGCCATCAATTGGAGCAGCATTCTTATAGTGCCCCAGATCCCAATATGAAAAGAGTTTACTTGTTTTATTATTTTTTTTAAAAGAAAGTGTTCTTATGTATGTTTTTAAGACAAGAGGACTGGTTTGCATTTTCAATACCCCAATATGGACAGAGTAAAAGAGGTGATATGTTTCAGGAAAGTAGTGAATCATAATGCCAGTGGAAAGAATGAGCTCGCTTTCTTCCTTATGAAGCAAAGGAAAACATATATGATACGTTTTCTCCATGGAAAAAGAGGGGCTGAGAATATTATGGCACACTTGTAGAAGACAAAGCAAATAGAACAAAATGCTTTGATGTGAAACAAAACTAGTTTATATTATTTATAAATTGAGTAAGTTCTGTTGTACTGTTTTCATTCAGGTATATAAAAGAAATAAAGTAAGTCAGACAACATCATAGCACCTCCCAATCATCCTCATGTCTAGGATTTTATCAACCATCACACAAATTTCTGGTTAGTCTGATGCTGATGCTGTTATTTCAAGTCAGTAAGATATATCCCTGAGAATTAGCCTTTGACTATGACCCCCTTAAAAATGTTCATTGATTTGTATTGGTTTGAGAAAGGATCTTGCAATGTCTGCTCTACCATTTAATCCTCTTATGTAAGACAGCACACTGCTGGGCTAACAGGCATGTGTTGCCACACTTAGAAAGAAGGTCTTTGATACTCCTTTAGTAATACCTATTGCATACAGAACCGGTTCCCTAACCCTGACAGTTTTCTTTCTTTCTTTTTAATTAGATATTTTCTTTATTTACATTTAAATGTTATCCCCTTTTCTGGTTTCCCCTCCGAAAACCCTCTATCCCATCCCCCCTCCCCCTGCTCACCAACCCACCCACTCCTGCTTCCTAGTCCTAGCATTTCCCCTACATTGGGGCATTAAGCATTTACAGGACCAAGGGCCTTTCCTCTCATTGATGTCCAACAAGGCTATCCTCTGCTACATATGTGGCTGTAGCCATGGGTTCCTCCACATGTACTCTTTGGTTGGTGGTTTAGTACCTGGGGGCTCCAGGAGTACTTCATATTGTTGTTCGTGCTATGGGCCTCAAACTCCTTCTTTAGGTGGCATTTCTTTGTGGATTATTTTCATGATTTCCAAAACCAGTCATCAATGTATTGGAGAATCATTAGATTTTTCTGTACTATTTAAACTATTGTTTATGCTTTCAGTTTAAATGCTAATTTTAAATGACACAAAATTTTATCTATGTTTTGAAAACAATAAAGGTAACATGCATTCTTTGAATAAAATGTGTGTCTGTTCAGAGACAATCAAAGAGAAAAGGCAATTGAAAACTCACGTGCAATGTTCTTATGTTTTATTGCAGAGTATTTAAACTAAAAAGCCAGAATTGTGGTGCCAGATATATTACTGTGGTAGTTAGCTCTTTGGCATGCTGTCAATATGAAGAATGTGTATCTGGGGTAGGATGATGGATAAAAGTAAAGGTCACAGTTTTGATAGTGCACAGCCTCAGATGGTGAAAACCTGTCTGTTCCAGATCTATCTGGCCTATCCTGTAAACTGCCATGTGCTCAACTTCACCCTTACAGATTGTGGAAGAACTCCAGGGGAACACAGAGGAGGATATATATATATATATATATATATATATATATATATATATATATATTGCATTTGAATTAAGTTTTAATCTATAAGTGAAAAAGTTTACATGTGCGAATGGCAAATATATGTTTAATTGCTTTGTTTTTCAAATGAGAAGTGAAAAATTTAGTAGTCTCTTGAATTATGTTTTTATTATCATTTATTACAACTTTAGAATGAGTGAACCCACAGTCTTACTAATTACATTTTCAAAATACCATCTTTAACCACACATACACCCTTATTTACCTCTACATTCTAAGCTGTCAGCACCCACAGAACAGGACATCGTTGTATGCTTAACAATAAAAGTAACTCAAGCAGTTAAAGTGAACTAGATACCTCATCTTGAAAATGAACCAATGCCATACTGGAGTGTAGGAATTCCATAGTATAAATGAAAATACTTTGGAGCTAGAGATATGGCACAGTAGGTTAATGCAATTGCCATTCTTCCAAGGCACTCAAGTTCAATTCCCAGCACCTACATGGTGTCTCACACCTATCAGAAATTCCAATTCCAGAGAATTCAACACCATTTTCTGGCCTTCATAATCACCAGGCATGCACATGATACCATGATACCATGTATACAGTCAATATCTATAAAATAAAATTTAAAATATTTAGAATGTTTAAAGTACCTGTGTGTCATTTTCAATATATTCTAATTTCTTCTTTTTTATTAAATATTTTCTTTATTTACATTTCAAATGATATCTCTTTTCCCCAGTTTCCCTCCAAAAAATAAAACTCCTGTTCCCTCCCCCCTCCTCCTGTTCACCAACCCAACCTCTCTTGCTTCCTGGTCCTGGCATTCCTCTACATTGGGGCATAGAACCTTCACCAGACCAAGGGCCTTCCCTCCCATTGATTACTGACTAGGCCATCCTCTGCTACATAAGCAATAGGAGCTATGAGTCCCACTATGTGTACTCTTTGGTGGCTTACTCCATGGGAGCTCTGAGGGTACTAGTTAGTTGATATTGTTGTTCTTCCTAAGTGGCTACAACCCTTCAGCTCCTTAGGTCCTTTCTCTAGCTCCTTCACTGGGGACCCTGTACTCAGTCCAATGGATGGTTGTGAGTCTCTACCTCTGTATTAGTCTGGCACTGTCAGAGCCTCTCAGGAGACAGCTATATCAGGCTCCTGTCATCCAGCACTTGCTGGCACCCACAATAGTGTTTGGGTTTGATGATTGGATATGGAAAGGATTCCCAGGTGGAGCAAGCAGTCTCTGGATTGTCCTTCCTTCAGTCTCTGCTCCTTAGTTTGTCTCTGCAACTCCTTTGATGGGTATTTTGTTTCCCTCTTCTAAGAAGGATCAAAGTATCCACTCTTCGGTCTTTCTTTTTCTTGAGTTTCTTGTGGTTTGTGGATTGTATTTTGGTTTAAAAAAATAGGCAGTTTCTTCAGTCACTTATAGTTTTCTACACTGTGTAATTTGCTTTAGGTGAACCTCTAAAAAGCAAAGACTCTCAATGAATATGTTTTAATGTCTGTATTTATAGTTGGTAACCTCTGAATCTTAATTATTCCTGGACAATTAGAAACATTTTATTTTATAAAGCAGTTGACAGAATGAAAATGTCAGCACCAGACCAGTTTTTCATTTTTGTTTTGTTTTGTGTTGTTTTATACAGGATTTTGGTTTTATTTTAATAGACCAAAGTATAAAATACATTTCAAAATAGTAAGATCTGACCTCAGTCCTGAAACAATGGAAGACTTAGTAAATCACACTCAATCTTAGAGCTGAGTATCTTGGAAGGGGAGAAGGGACAAAAGCATTGACATCTGGATGTCCACATCATCTGCTAACTTTCTAACAGAGTAAGAACTTCAAACTGTACTAGACGCACCCTGATTAATTAAGAGTTCCCATTTCTCCCACAAGTTGATGGTGTCCATGTCCAACTCTAGTAATCCCAGAACAGAATGGGCATTGTAATTTGCCTGAAGATGAGTGCTGAATAAGGCTAAGGGCAGAACTCTTCTGGGATGCAGAAACGCAACTGTCTGGGGACTAGAGAGTGACTCGCAGAGAATGCTTAAAGTGTCTCCGCATTTTCTTTTAGTAAGCATTAATGAGTGCAAAGAACAATATGTAAAAAATACCCCTAGTCTATACAAATTCTCAAAGATCTCACAAAAGAAAAGTTCTACCAAGTGCTAAAGGAAAGGAACTAGTTTCAATCACTTGCTTATGATTACGGCATTATTATTATGCCATAATGAGGCTCCAAAATTATATTTAGTGATTTATCTTCTTCACAAAAGAATATGTGTCATTCAGAAGAGTAATGTTAATATAAAAGTAGCTATAAACATTAAAAAGTTGCTCACAGTATTTTCTTAGGCAATTGATATAATTATGTTGCTCCATTTGCATGTAGAATGAAGACTGAGAGGAACTGTCTCTTTTCCAGAACTTCATCAAAGCAGGCTTAGGGCCCTGTCTACCCAGGCCTATACCTCTTAATTTTATGTCATTTTTTTGTTTTTTGGCCTGTATTTCAAATTCCTTAGGTACAGTGGCTAACCCTTACCCCACTGCTAAGAAAAATAAATCTCAAATTGAACATGTAAAATTGAATACTTATCATTTAGGAAATGTTTCACAGAGATATGTACCACAGAGAAGCAAGGATTCGGGGAACTGTTCTAAATAATAATGAAGACTCCAGAAACTCTAGTTGAACTCAGGATTGGAGACCCTCACAGTTCTGCAGGGGACAGAGGCAGAACTCAGATAGTACAATGTGAAAACAAAAATTTTAAGGAGATGGCTAAGAAAAAGACCTTGTTACCTAAATGTTCTAGATTATTAAAAACAAAATGAGATGCAAAGGCAAAGGCAGTGGATGATAAATATTTTGAAGTAAGAAACTGAGCTAATGAGAATTAGCTATGATAATATTTCGGTGACTAAGCAAAACAGAGAATGAGGAATTGTTATAAGCCAGGGCTCGGTAATCTGGATGATGGTGAATAGCTTGAGCTACTGTGGGTGACCTTGTTCCATTTATTGTGATGCATATAAGATCACAATAAGTTATTATACCAAGCAGTCACACAAAATAAAATTTATACTTGATAATATATTTTATTACTTATTTTTAAATATAAAATAATATGATTAAAATATGAATTAAATATGTACTATGGTTTCACTTTACCATGTAACAGTTTGTATATATGCATATATATCTAATATATGTTATATATGTATATATATATATATATATATATATATATATATAT
>JADRCD010183543.1:1754-16701 GCA_019843815.1 Montemys delectorum
CTATATAAAGTAGCCTATACATACAATGACTGAGTCTGAAAATCTAACCTTAAACATAAGCGATATGATATGGCCAATAGTGGTACATTAACAATGGTGTGGTAAGGAAATCTTGGTTGAATGAACAGATTACAGGATCTCTGACATGGGGTAGGGGTTGGATGAATATATGAGATGTGAATGTGAAATCGGTTGACTATTGTAACTATTCTAAAACATGTATATCTCATGGCATGTTGAATAGTTTAAATATAGATAAATAAAATATATTTTGAAAATAATGTATTCAGAGTACAGCTTTAACACACAAATTAATATAAATGTTATAATCAGGTATTATATTAGTTCCTTCTATCTCAAACCATAAAATAGTTGGTATGGGAAAACAGAATCTCAGTTTATCATGATGTGGGATGTATTCAGCTCTAAGAGGAAGATGGTGTGAAGCCTGCCTTGAAAAATGCTAGCCAGCCAGTTAACAAGGGCATCAAACTGTTCAAGGAACAATAATTAACCTTAGGCAAGCAAATCCTTCTTCAGAGAGCCACGACTTTCTCCATTACTGAAGAATAACTAGATGCCACAGAGGGAAAGATCAGCATGACTGATACAGTGCATGAGTGGAGGGTGAGGCTGTCTTGGGATCCATGTGGTCATGGCAAGAAGAGTGAAAAGATGGAGAAAAGATGGAGGCAGTAAGGCTAACAGATCCAAGGCCTGCCAGTTGGCCTTACTTCATGCCATGTCAAGGTGGACCAAAGCTTGAAAGCCTTCCTCTAATGACTTTACTCTTTAGTGAGTCAGAACTCACTGTGAGAACCTGGAAAGGCATAAACCAGGCAGTCATTGGCAGACATCAATCCTCTGGGGTCTATCAATGCAGAGATTCAGCAATGTCCACTTTTGAACAGGGATGGATCTCACTGTAGAGCTTGGGCAGCTATGGGTGGGAGAACTAGGAACACAAGTCCCAGGGGGCATTTAGGAAGGACATGCAGTCTTTCCCTGCCAATACCTATGGGGGCTTCAGCTAAATGCCTAAGTTTAACAAATAGGGAAAGGACATGCAATGTTTATTTAAAGCTAATAAGTGCAGATTTATAGTCTTAAACACTGCATGTAAAAATATGTAATATATAATTTTATAATGATAACAAGGAAGTGTAAATGACAAATCTTTGCTGTCATATAGAAATGAAGACTTTATTTGTAATATCCAAATTTTGTTGATATAGAAAATGTTAAAAATTAACCTATGGATAAAATAATTGTTAAAATATTACAAGACACTCTTATTTATTTAGTATTTTTGAAACATGAGATATTTTTTAAGGTTGAATTGATGAAATACATAAATGACAGCATTTACAGCACACAAAAGCTTTTTGCAATTAACTCTCTTATTTATAGTGGAAACTTAGGACCATAGATATTTTTCAAACTTTTAACAAAACTTAACTGACAAATGACAGGCAATACTATTTAATCATGCCTAGTGTTAAGAAAACATGTTTTGTTAAATTTACAATTTTCCATGCTTGTTTTCAGGTGATAATTTACTACTTTAAAAGTCAAAAATGAAACAACTTTAGATAAAAATCATAATTACCTTATTACAACACAAAGTAGTATACTGTAATATAAAAAACTATACTATGCTGTAATTTAGTATTGTCATAAAGCACCATCTGCTGTCAACATGAAATACTGCAACTAAACTCTGTTAGACATTAGAGCGGACCAACTAAAATGATTGACAGTTTTGGAGTTACTATAATCTTTTGTATTGAGAATGGCTTTGAAGGGTTGCTCTAGAATAGAATCAAGTCTATTTGCACTAAGAATTTGTTTACATTCTGCAAATGTTTACAACTGTACCTTCTTCATTCTCCAACAGTTACATGGTTTTTTTTCCTATCAAAATAATTTTTTATGGAGAAAGTGTCTATATTAGGAAATAAATGGGAAATAAGGCATTATTCAGAAAAAGCCTCCATGACTGTTTGCTAAACATCATAATCTAAGATTAGATAGATCCAGGAAATAAGTCATAGGCATTCAAATGAGGGTTTTCAGAAATACAAACTTCAACAGACTTAACAGTTTTGCCTCACACTGAGTTTCTATTCTCCAAGTCCTAGCACCTATAAGGGAGAAAACAGGGAGCTACAGGACCTTGAGACACTCAGTGGGGAAGCATGTTCTGTGCAAGCTTGAAGTTCTAAGTTCAATTTCCTGGAATTCACATAAAAGTTTGTCTGCAACCCTAGAGTTCCTATGATGTCACAAAGGCAGAGGAAGGAGATGACTCAGAAGCTCATGAGCCAGTCTTGTGTATGCGTCAGAGAACAAGAGTCTCTTTCAGGCCAACAATGGAGACTGTCTTCTGGTCTCCACATGTGTGCTTGCCATGTGTGTGCCTGCACTCACGTGAATACACATGTACACACACATACATACACAATTTAAAGCTTGGAGCTAGAAGAGAAGTATCTAGCCTGGTGTTCTGCAATTTCAACACACATACTAAAGTCTGAAGGCTACTAAGCAGAATATCCTGGCCCCTGTCCAAGAAGGACACCCAAATCCGAGAAGCAGAGTACATCTTCAAACAGCCCCATAAAGTCACCAGCTGGAAACTGCAAACACTAAGAGAATGAACAGAGAATTCTAATCAATTTAATATCTCTGTTCAGAGAGGAGAAATCCAACCCAATGTTACATGGAAAACTACTGAAAGAAAAAGAACAGCCCTTATTTGCAATTCTTTATTTCTCCCAAAGATGATAAAAATCGCTCTACATCCAGGAGACAGCTTCACATATGTCAGTATGATAGTAACTATTTCATATGTCATAATTTAAATTCATAAACTTGGAACTAATAGATAAAAAGTGGTCTGAGCTTTAATTCCTGCCAAATTACTATGTGATAAATCTACATGCATACAAATACATAAAAAGCATTTTACAAATCACAAGAAAAATAAATTTTTACATTCATCAGCAATATCTCTTCTAGATACCAAGTCACTGAAAGTTTTTTCATGTTCTCAGATATGCTAACTATCTAACATGTAAAACTGGGAAATATTGTGGACTCTGTCACAACATAAACAAAATCTAAATTTGATTTTCATTCCACTATATTCTCTATCAACTATTTACTAATTGCTAGACTTGATGCTTAATTTTCACATTAGACTTACATACAAAGGTAACAGTAATTTTTATACTTACTGTAAAGTATTAAATACATTTTCTATTAATATAATAATTTATTTTTCTAATGACACTGGGATACATAAAGCTATCGATATACATGCCTTACCACTTTACTGTCAAGAATAGAATGAAGCCAAGAGGAACACTGCAACACCTCAGTGCCAACGGGTCTCATTGTCAGATTAGCTTTAGTCTTCTAAAAATCATCTTCTAGCTCTCATTCTGTACAAACTGAACTACAACATGTACTCATTTTAATTAAAAAAAAAAGACAAGCTCTACGCACAAAAATGTATGTTTTAAAATCACTGATTTATGTTTCTGGAGTGAACAGCAACTGAAAAGAATCTTGAAAACATGGTGGGTGCTCTGTGGGAATCAGCTAGACTTGATGCCTGGCATTAAAGAATCTGCTAGCTAATGATGAACAAACAACTCAAACTACTCTTAGCTCACTCCTCAGTACACTGTCTCTGTACTGCGGAACACATTGCCCCCAGGTAGCTAAGCTCTGTCTTAGTATAACATCCACCAAGTGATTGTGGCAGATCGTGATGGAAGGCCTTCCAGCACACAGACAGGCTCTCACCCACCTTCCTGTGCTCCTGCAGGCTCGACACTGAGGTGCACCTTCTATTGCACACCGAGCATATGAGCTTTCTCTTAGGATCACCTAGGACAGGGATGAAAGACCATCACAGATTAACTGAGGTTGACCCGGGATCCCTTCTGTGTGATTTCATTGTCATGACTGAGAATTCTGCCTGGTTATATTCAAGTCTCTCTTTTCAAACTTGAAAGTCCCCAGCTCATCAGTTTATACACATATCAAATAAACTTTCACTATTCCATCTGCTAAAAGAGTCTTAAGAGAGACAGTTTCCACAAAAAGTCAGAACAAAATTAAAATAAATCCAACGTTCTTTTTTTTATAGGGAAACTCATAAATGGATTGTCCCATTTCCTTTACCTTTCATCAAGTGATTTCTGGTTATCATAATTCAGACTATTCCTTCAGAACTAAATTCCTGTAGAATTTGAGCCCATACCTTATTCGTGTTAATACATAGTATAGTGTAAAATCAACCACAATAATATATTACACTGGCAATCTACATTGTTAGAAAACCAACCCAGAACTAAATTTTATCTTCTTTTACAGTGGTGATAAAAGCTCATATCATATTTCAAACTTCACAGTAATTAGAAAATCAAGGTAATTTCAAAATGCAATGTCATAACTGTATTATCTATGCCAACATGTCTCAAAATGATAATTTATAATTTAAAAAATTATATGAAAGCTCCCAAAGTAAATATTTAATACAATGTAGCACCCTGTGCTCATCACTTCACTCAAACTAGGTGAAACCCATACCCATCCTCACTCTAAACTCAACAACAGGAAACCCTGACAGCAGCCGTACTACCACAGTGCTGTGTGATCATGATTCAGAAATATGTTTATAAAAGGGAAACAAACATTTAGGAGAAGAAAGGTATGGATTTTCATCCTGGTTTTCAAGATACCAACAGAGTCACAGTAACAGCAGGTACATTTAATTGTTTCAAGCTCTCTACAGACAACAGAGCCATGAAAATATGTCTGGTGGTAACACTAGGGATTCAAAAAAAAAAACTTGTTCACAGAATAAAATGGACATTATCTTGCATGGACTTGTTCATCAGTCTGTACATATATTGCAGAAAGACAACCAAGAAAAACAACCTTCCATCTTTTCCAGCTCCAGCTATTTGAGATTGGCATAGTTCTCTATGTCCTACCACAGTTTGTATTGAGACCAGACCCTGGTTTTCCCATAAGGAGGGGAGAAGAGAGAAAAAAGTTGACATCTCCAAGCATTCATTTCACTCCCAACTCTGCTTCAGTACAATCTCCCATCTCTACCATCTCTTCCTCACATTCTTTCATCTTACAATTGGAAAACTAGATTTATACAGAGCACTATAGAAATAGCTTATGAGGATGCAGAAAGTGTTATTTCTCATAAACACGACCTTTTTCTTAGCATCTACAGAATCCATAGAATTTTGGCTTCCTATATTCAGGTATACATAGTGTTTAACTTTTAGGAGAGTTGGGAGTACTGTGATAAAGTTCAGTGATAGGGTAGGGCCCTGAGTTAAATCATTAGTACCAGAAAAACGAATCAAACAACAGCAAAAAAAAAAAAAAAAAAAAAAAAAAAAAAATTACACTAACAGTTACAGAAGCAAACCTCATCATACCCTATTGTAGCTACAGAAAATGTCTGATCCACATTTAGCTTCCCTTCCTTTACCTCCTCCTACCAGTCATATCACCTAACAGGACATGCTTCTTATCAATCACTACAGAAGTAACTTGGTTTCCTACCTCCTTAAGCACCTTTGTGTTTTATACAGAGAGTCCTCAGCCATACCTTAGTGCAGCTCTCCTGGCTCTAATAGGAAGTGCTCTCCCCATGATCCCTACTTAAGGGGCAAAAAAGAAGCATAAGAGAGCCTAAGGATTAGAAAGTGATACGATGTGCCAAAGCAACTGAGAGGTGTGCACAGAGACCTTCGCTAAAATACAGCAGCGTTCACATCTTATCACAACCTGCAACACAGGAAGCTGATGAAACAACCTCTTCATGTATGATTTGTTTCCTGCAAAATCACCACGAATACCCCCCAAAGCTGCAACAGTAAGCAGCCCAATGCCAATTACAAGAAGACTCAAAAATTACACTGTAAGCACAGCAGGAAGACCATATGCCTAGTGATGAGGACGGAGAAGTTTCCAGAGTTGTAGCATCCATCTGGCTTTTTACTTAGTTCAGCAAAGTTGACTTTAAAACTGACATAAAAGTTTGGTTAAAATACGTTGCAGACAAAGATGGAGAAAATTAAGAACAGCATTTTAGCCAAACCAGCATTTAAAAAAAGAATAAAAATCTACGAAAGCAAATCTATCAAAAAGCTATGCCCGCTTCTGCCATCATATGAAAGGCACCAGTATATTTTAAATTCAGCAGGGGAAGTCATTTTCCATATACCAGCCATATGTTCTTCAAAAAGAAAGCCACAAAACAGTGCTGGCAAGTCTTGATGATTGGCATCCCCTGAAGGTTAGCTTAAAAGCTTCACCTTCTGCCACCAGAGCGTTGTTTGTGGCTCACGGTGTGCAGGGTCAGGCAGTGAGGAGGTGAGGCCGGCAGTCACACTCAACGGAAACCTCTGTCACCTTATTATTGAAGTCAGTTATTTCCAGACAAGAGAGGTCCTGATGGCAGGCACCATCACTCTTTTCACCTGATGGTGAGAATGATCCAAGAAGGAAGACAAGGGTTTTCTGCTTATGCAAAGGCACATTTCTATTTACTTTCCAGAAGCGGAGGGTAAAAGCAGATGCATGAGAAAAGATAGGCGCAGAAGGACATGACGGTTTCCTTAGGTCTCAAACTCTCTTACCAAACAGACAGCAAAGAAAAGAAAAGGCCCACAGTGCAAAAGGTACCACAACCCAGAATATATTCACTGATGGGCAGAAAGTATTAAGGACAAAATCCTAAGTAACAAGCAAATGTTTTATTTGTTTTATTGTTTAGCTAGGGATTACAAGAAGTTAAGGAAATCATCTGCTCGAATTTCAAATATTTTCAATGCCATGGCATACAATAGTTAAGAATCTTCTCCAGTACAGAAGAAATGCAATCACTTAAGGCACCGAACATTCTTGTAAAAATATTAAGGCAGAAGTATATCACTTCAGAGCTTCAAAATATACCTACTAATGATCTATTTCAACAGTGTATGAAAAATCAAGTTTATAGACTAAAACAGTGAAATGATTGAAGAGTATACCTGAGTGACAAGAATAGCTAAGTGTGAGCCTGGTTTACAGTAATGATTAATTTCAGACACAGGGAAAATGATAAATGCTGCTGAAATCAACTTGGAAAATTAGTGTTTGGTGAAACACACAAACAAGTGAGATGTGCATCTGTGTGGCACACAATGGAAGCCAGCCCCCTCCTCACAAAAGAGAATTAGAAGCAGATTCCATGGTCTGGGGATGGGGGCTGAGTTAAGAAGGACTGTGCGATGCCTCCTCACCAGTGTGGACATTTTCCTGGTGCCTTTTCAGGGCATCCTTGCTTTTCAGCCTCTTCCCACAGCTGTCGGCTTTGCACACAAACCTGGCATCCCCTCGGCAAGCCTTCTGGTGCTGCTCAAAACTATAAGACAAGTAGCAAGGGGGCAGAAGAAATGATGAAGACATGCCTGTACACTCAAACATCACAGAAGGCTTCTGCAACCCATGCCTCATGGGACATACCTCTGCAGGAGTCTGGAGGTCATTACATGCATTATTATGTTGGCAAGAAAGATGTATCTACATCCTTCAGATTGCTTAGTGCAGTGCTGACTTACTCCAAGTACAAATTATGCACACAAAAATAATCTGCAGACTTGTAAAAGCCATTTCATAACCAGACACTAAACCTCAGTGCTGAACTGAAAAGAGAATTGCAAAGAGAACACTGAACACTGGATGAAGAATTCTTCAGGCTTCTCTGGCTACACAGAAAAGAACAAGGAGGAGGGCGGGGGAAGAAGCCAGAGTGCCAGGATATGCTTGCATCCTCCTGCTACACTGCCGTGGTCTTCTACATTTTTAATAGTAGCCTATTAGCTCTAAGATAAAGCTCAAAATCTGACAGTGCAATAAATATATATAAAAGTTGACTGTCGTTTGGCTTTATTTGAAGAAGTTAATCAAATCTCTAAAGGTTTATGTCATTCTAAAGATACCAATTTTTGAAAGATTTGTTACTTGTAAATAAAATTATTTCCAGATCTCATAAGCAAAACCTGATGCATATAATATATAGAAATGTCATATCTATAGATGACAGATACATGATAGGTAAGTAGGTAGGTAGATGGGTAGATAGATAGATAGATAGATAGATAGATAGATAGATAGAAATGAAATGACATACTTTGGAATTAAACACAACAAAATGGAAACATTAAAACATTAAGCCTGGAAGATGTTATACTCATGTAAGGTAACAGTCTGATAATGTGGAAGCTTAGGGTCTCTGTACATTCTCTCACTTTTGGTAACTCTGGTCTTACAAAACGTTAAAATAAAAGCTAATCTTATGTTGTAGACACAAGTGACTAGGATAAGGTAATGGGTAAATTCACCTCACTGCCACACACTGGTCCACTCATCTACGAACTATTTTCCATCTCACTGTGCAATAGATGGCGCTTCCATCCTTCCATTACTGCTACACTGAACTCCTCATCAGTTAAACAGCTTTAAACAAATTGTAGAGCAAATAAGTGAAATTTGGTGAATAACCTCAAGCACTGGCTAAATTATACTAATGTAAATTTCAGATTATTAAACAATTAAGCATGATATCTAATAGCAAATATGAAACACACCTGGAAGGGCTTAGCAGAAATGATGGTGACCTGTAAACCTCATGATCAGAGCATTCAAAACTCAGCACAATACACTCAGGGAAGATGAGCTCATAGGAAAGTAGGCTAACCTCCACTTTCCCACACATGCATGCTCACAAACACAGATACACATATCAAGCACAGTAAATAATCTGACTGTTCAGATATAAGCTGGACCACCGCGAGCATACGCACTGTCTCTGCAAGGCCTGCCTCACAGGGAATTTCTTCCCGCACTTCTCGCATTTGAACTCTTTCTCCCCTGTGGGCTTCTGGTGCAAGCTCTGAAGGTGCTCAGTAAGGACTTCCTCACTGGGAAAGCTCGATTCACACTGTGGACAGGCAAAGTCCTCTTCACAGCCCAGGTGACCTGTGCAATGTACAACACCAGAGTTCACAAACAAGGAACGAGCTTTGGCGCCCATCTCAAAATCAAACTACTTGTGTCTACTACAGTCCATGTTTTTATCTTCTCTAACAAACATTAGCATTGTCCACATTAAACAGAAACAACAAAAAAAATGTTATCAGAAAAACTATTTTAAAAATAATGTTATTATGTTTCACAGAAGTATTGCAAAATCAAATTCAATCTGCAGTTTCTCTTTTATTGGTAATGTTTCAGATCAGAAATGACAATAAATGCTGAACTGCAAATCAAATCTTTTCCTGGAAAATGGATCATCGTTAGTTTACTTTGAGCCTTACAAGGAGAAGAATCCAACAGACATAAACTATGGCGAATTGCCAAATGGGGGTATCACACTGACTTGAAATAAGGCACAGTATGAAAACAGTGCTGTCTGGGCAGATGCTATGGGTGAGGCACCCCTATTCCACAGGACTGGCAGAGCTCCATCCATGTTCTTCAAGGGGCCATTAAAGTTACATATCTTTAGAGTTAAAATGTATTAAATATGAAAAAATTAAAATAACTAATAATGGCACCCTGAAGATGCAGCCGGTGCATACCAAAGTCACATGTGCTCAGTGTGTGAAGTGCAATGTCTGCCATCAAACTTTAGGTGCACTCTCCCATGTGGCTCTTTTCTTCAGTTCTAACTCCAAGTCATTTACATATTTAAGGTGCCACACTCGTATAATCAAACACTACACTGGTAAATATGCGACTGACGTCTTTGCTTCTTTTGCTGGGGTCACGTTTGTGTCTTGTATGTTTAACTTCTGCAAATGAGGAAGTCAGACACCAAATGGGCTGGTCCCTCAGCTTAAATGTGAACTGCAGACAGAACTGTGAACAAGAAATTTCTGACTGTTTAAAAGTATTCCTTTTGGCCAAATAGACACAGATACAGGGTGCTACAACACAGCACTTTCCCTCAAGTTTTCTGCAGGACTAAAACACAGGACCAATAATAAATGATTATTTCACACCAGTTGACAATGAACTGGCATCTATCTTGTAGATTGCAGGTATTACCTGAAGTTTTTGAACCCCAGAAAAGGACAAATTCGCAATCCTACCAGCTCCTGTGACCAGACTAGAAATAGATTTCCAGAATGTCCAGATTGTCAGAAGATTTCAGAAGACAGATCTCCAGGACACAGCAAGGCCACCTACAGATCTGGTTTCCTCACGTGTCCATGAGATGAAATTCTCAGAGCCTGAGCAACCTTCTTCCTGGCCACTGTCAGAACCAGTGCAGGAGGAGACAGACCTTCACTGTACGTTACTACAGTGACAACAAGGACCAGAGCTGCTCCCCTTACCTTGGCCATCCTACAGGACAGGACACATCTGTTACTTACCCCAAACAATCTTTTCCTGGTATTCAGAGAAGAATAGTTTTGACAAAAACTCTTTTAACAGTACCATATCATAATACACAAGTATAATTCAAATAATTCAAGCTACCTTCCTCTTCAATGTCTCTTCCTTCAGATCACCAAATGAAGATGCAGTACCTTTACTTCCAGCTGCCAACTGTCCCTTAGAGTAGTCAACTTTGCCTTCTTTGGTCATGGTCAGAGCTTGTTGCTCCTCCTCCTCTGCTTCCACATCACTGTCCAAGTAGCCAATCAAAAGCTCTGTATCTGTTTCTATATCATCAACTGCCAAGTAGAAAATATTTTCTCCTTCCTGAAATAAAGTTGAAAAATGCTAAGGCATCATTAGTTTCTGTATCCCTTTAAGATATATTAATTTAGTATGTGATATTGGCAATATAGCTATTATCACCTGAGGATAGAAACTAATGATCAGGGATTCAGGTTAGGTTCAGATACAATGTAAATTCAATGCCAGCCTAGGCTATAAGAGACTAGCTCAAAATACAAACAAGCAAACAAATAAGTACTGTGATGAAATAACTGAGGCCCATGTGTCTATGAAGTTGCGATTAATTTTTCTTTATTTCTAATTGATCTGGATGTTGAAAGGTATTCAGATCACCTGGCATATAAAATACAACTATACAAATTATGAAGATGAATGACATTGTATGAATAAATATGTAAGTCTTAAGGATTTTGTTTTGATTAATATTATATATAAAATTAGAGGAGAAAAGTTTCAAATTCTGACACAAGCTAGAGGGAATATAAACATATTTGTTTCAGAAACAATTTCCAAAGAGCTGAACCAGAAATACCAAAGACACTAGACACAGGAAATTTCAGGGACTGACTGAGTGATCCTGTGTACCTCATCTCTTTGGCCTTGCTTATCCTACGGAAATTACTGAAGGCAAAGGAGAGGAATAAAGGCAACCAGCAGCAGACATTTTAAAAGAAACTGTAGCAGTCAGGAGTCGGGAGAAGCTGAAATGGTAACTACTCTGGAGGCCCTTCAGCCAGTAGCAGGCACACAGGAGGAACATTGCAGAACCCAACAAAGTCCCTGAGAATGTTCACTCTTGGAATAAAATTGGGACAAAATGCCTTCCTGAGCCTTGGTCAAATCTTAAGAAAGCCAGTCCTGGGGTTGTAAAGCTGGCTGTTGCAGGACAATTGTCCAGAAGGGGTTTTCTCCCATAGCTGTGGAGTTTCCCTGAGACAGTTCCTAGTTTGGTTGCTGAAGATAAAGGGAATACACAAAATAATTGTACTGAAACTTCCTCCTGCACAAAATGAAGAAAGAGCAAGGAATTTAAGTTCCACTGAGGAGTAGAATTCAATGAAGTGGAAAGCACAGAGTGAAGCCCTCATTAGTTTGACAATGCATTATACACTGAAGTTGAAATGCACAGTGAGAAAGGCAAAGGAGGAGAGGAGGAGGAGAGAGGGTGCACAACAGCTGTTTCAATGCACATGTGCAGTCTACACAAGCAGAAACCCCAGGAACCACTGAAAAGTTCCCACACATAGATAGCATCATCAGGAATAGAAAGGATCTACTCTCTATTGCTGCACAAGCTCCCCAACTACCTCTGCAACACTACTGCTGTGACAAAACATGAACAAAGCAGCTTAAGGAGGGGAGGCTTAGTCTGGCAGCTTGAGTCTGATCCACCAGGATCTGGGAAGTCTCCGGGAGAGGGGGATGCGGGGAAGACTGTGCTCACTCAGCTCCACGTCTTATTTTTCTTAAGTCTGGGGACCCAGACTGTGACATGGTACCTGCCCATATTCAGAATGGGTTTCCCACAGGACTCAGTTAAAGCTCTCTGGATGAACTCTCGCAGACATGTGCAAAGGTGCCTTTCCATGCTGTCGAGTATCCTGTCATGTTGATAACAATGACAATAAGCACAACCTTTGTAGAGTCCTAGCTCACCTAATGTTGCACAGACAAGCTATGCATTCAAGGATAGGCTGCAACTTGTGACAGTTCTCCTGTCCATGCTTCCCAAGTGCATATAGGAATGCACCACCAAGTTCAGTTGTCTTTGTTTTTAAGTGTATTATGTAATTTAAAAAAAAAATCAAATATATATTTTATAGTTCTCTGGAGAAAAACAGAAATGATGATCACTATTCACCAACAATGAAAGAGAGCAAACTCAAAGATTCAATCTGTGTTTAGACACACTTGATGAGACCATGTTTCAGAACATCCACACCTCCAGAAACAGAGTTATTTATAATTAGGAAGAATGAAGCAATCTATATAAATTACAACCCACGATGTAACAGGAATAAAGAAACAAAAGGACACGGCACGGTCAGTAGAAGAGACTAAATGAGAACCAGCCCTCTCATGGTTAGTTTCTCTAAACACTTGAGGACTCACCTGATGGAAGTTTCAGACACAACCATAAATCTTAGTGCTTATCTGATCAACATCCATGAAAACTAATTGAAACCGCTTTCTGGTACATCAGTCATTTTGTGATGGTTTGCATAGCAGTAGATAATCTTTAATTTTAAAACATGATAACATTATATTAAACTCTATCTTTGAGGGATACAGATTTATTGGAAGGCCCTGTAATAAAAGTAGGGTTTGATATTTACTAGACTTTTAATAAAAGCAATAGCAGCATTTCACAATCCGAAGTGTCTGGCCATATTACAATACAAAGAGAAATGTAGCTACAGGGGTAGCATGCATCTGTTGAAGAAGTGGGGAAAATCCCTCTGTGGATAATTTGTACCATTTCTAAGACCTATAGTCTCATCCTCTGCACCTGTGACCATGGTTTGAAAATCACACTCTTAACTCTCTTTTTTGCCAATTGATACAATGAGGACATTGAATATCTCCCCAAGGCCCATGTGTTGAAGACAGTCTCCAACATGTTATGCTACTGAGAGAAGGTGGATCCTTTGAGAGAGGAAAGCTAGCTAGTCATAGAAAGTTATGAGTATGTCCTCAAAGGGATCATCTGGTCTCTAGACCCTTCCAGTCCCTTCTTTTGCTTCTGTAAGTTCCTTATTACATTTTGCCTGATCATAGATCACAAACAAAAGTCAACCAATAAGGAACTGAACTTGTAAACCAAACAAACCAAGTAGCTACACTGCACTAATTTTTTATCTCATCATAATTCCTACAATTTTCCCCATGGTATTTTCCCCTTTCTAAAACTCAGTCAGAACCTGCCATGGTATTAATTTCTAGACTCTGTGTATCTGTTTTCCTAACCTGTAGATTCACTGACTGCACAGTAGTGGGAAGAAGATAAAGAGCACAGACCGAGGACCTGGAGAGATTATTCGACAATTAAGGTCACATACTGTTCTTCCAGAAGACCTGAACTGAGTTCCTCATACACATAGTGGGCAGCTCACACCCACCCGTATCTCCAGATCTAGAGGATCCAATTAATACCTTTGGCCTCCACAGGCACTTGCACACACATAGCACAAGCTCACACTCAGATAAACGTATCTATACATAATGAAGAATAATAAAATCTATTTATTTAATAATAATAAAATTTATTTTACAAATTGAGTATGGTTCTAATGCAGAGACATCATCATCGCCCTCTTATCAGTAGGCCCATTTTGACATTCTGACTGTCATATTTGTTTCTCTTTATTACACTCATTATTTCTGTTGATGACTTAGTTACATGTGCACAGTCCCTCCTTGAAGGAATCCCCTCACCTATTTATATCTTGGGAATTCACTTCCCTGGGCCTCAACCGTAGTGCTATGATACTGTTTATGGTTGGCCTAAGCCTCTGCATAACTATCTGGAGATTTATAACGTTCTACAAGACCATATTCTTCTCAAAAGTAAGTATTCCCAAACTATTAGGTTTCACAAGTTTATAGATATGTCACGGAGCTCTTAACTGTTACTCATTGTGCTTGTGTCTGCTCTCATTTTTGTTGACTGTACCCCATTTGATGTTTGGCAAATTGCTTCTGCATTTGGCTATCTATAACATCAAAGTGTTGCAACTTCCTAAATACCCAACCTGTATAAAGAGTTAAGTGTCTAACAATTAGTTTTTAAAGATTTATCAACCCCGAGAAATCTCTCTAAGCAGAAAGTTTTCAGTCTGCGAGAGTTTTAGGTCTACCAACCTACACACTCAAGATGCTCTCCAAGGTCACATATTCAACCTAGCTTTTCCTATCAAGGTGACTGGTTGGCTCTACGCTTCACATGGTGATTAATTTCCTGGCCCAAATAAAAATTAACTAGGCTAGTTTGCATCTCCTTTATGATGATAAACACGGAACAAAACCAACTTATAGGAGAACCAGATTTATTTTACTTATGAGTTACATCATGGAACTCAAGGCAAAACCTGAAGGGAGGAACTGAGGCAGAAGCCATGGAGAAATACTGTTTATTAGCTTACTTCCCATGGTTTGTTCAGTTGGCTTTCTTATA
>JADRCD010183544.1:7001-19988 GCA_019843815.1 Montemys delectorum
TAGATAGATAGATAGATAGATAGATAGATAGATAGATAGATAGATAGGTAGGTAGATAGATAGATAGATAGATAGATAGATAGATAGATAGATAGATAGGTGTATGAAATTTTTGCTGTGAGGCAATGCATCTCCTAGTTGTGCTTTATAATTTCATGACTTCTGAACACAGGAATCCTGTGTGGATTTTTAATTCTTTAGAGAACCTTTGTTTCAATAGTCTAATAATCATGTAAAAGAGCAGACTGTTTCCCTCTCTAGAATATTTTATTTCCCTCCAGTCATCTTGATGTTTGGTTAGTTTATGAACCAATCCAGCAGAAAAAGTGAAATGTAGCGTCCCTCTCACATGTTAATGTTTAGTAAGGAAAGCATCCCAGTAAGGAAGAAAAAGAGGGTTACTGAGCTGATTGTGGACTGTGTCAAAGTGCCTTCTGGAGTGCTGCCAAACTTCAACTTTTGAGAGAGAAAGAGTTAGGAAACTACTTATACGATGTCCATATTTGGCCACCTCGAGGCTCACAGTTGTGCTCATGGACATTTTAGAGACTAGCCACTAGAGTCCCTGGCTTTCTATCCAGGTAATAGCAGCAACAAAGCAGGGTTACATGAGCATCTATTTTAGGTCATCCTGAAGCTTTAGTCGGGATATTCATAGACATGTAATTTGATATTTTCTACCTTTTGAACTGTCCTGATTAGTTTATATCTTCTGGTATATACTTCTACTTACTTCAATTTTTGTAAAAGATTGTTTTATTTAAAAAAAGATTTATTTTTATTGTATTTCAACTGTGTTTGTTTAGGAGGTTATGGGTACCTGGATATGAGTGTAGGTGGACAACTGCAACAGATATATTGGATCTCCCTTAGAGCTGGCATGACAGGCAATTTGAGGCTGATTGACAAGGGTGCTTAGAATCAAACTTGTGTGCACTGCAAAAGCAAAATCCATTTTTAACCCCTGAGCCATCATTCTACCCTTTTTGTATCTCACACTGTAGTAGTGCATGGGAAAGGAGGAAACAGAGTCCTTCAAGTTTATAACAAAATGCATTGTCTAACAATAACCAAAAAGTGATGAGCACATGAGCCTGGTCTACTGGTGGCATGGAAGCTGTTTCTCCTTTAATGTGCACATTCTTCTCATATGGACAGCAGTTCTCAGCCGTTGTTGTTTTTGATAATTGAGAATTTCAAACGAGTACACAACTGAATATAATGATCACATGTATTATTCTATCCCCATCGTCCTTCAGCTCAGCAAATATGCCACTCACTCCCCTAACACTTCCTGATAATAACTTTTCTCATCATTTTGGTGACCTGCTAGTTCTAAAGTCTCCCTCACCCAGGAGCTATTAACTGTCAATGGCTTCAGTGGGTAGTGGACCTGAGATTCCCTTCTCCATCAACAGAGGAATTTTGACTAGCTTGAGTCCTGTGTTGTTACTAGCCACAACTGCTATAAGTTCATTAGTGTGACAGCCACACCCATGAACGGGAAACAGAATGTCTCAGGATTCTCTATTCATTCTCCATTAAATTCTTTCCACATACTCTTCTGTGATGTTTATTGGACTTTATGAAAGTTGGGGGTAGGGAACTTGACCAAAATGTTCTGTTTAGAGCTGAATGCCTCGCCTCTAATTCTCAGCACATTGACGGGTTTTTCAGCTCTGCACTTACTGCTGTCCTCTTCATAAAGGAGCCTCTCTGAGAAAAGCCGAAAGCAATACCAGTTATCTTCGCCAGGGTTTCTATTCCTGCACAAAATATCATGATCAAAAAGTGAGATGGGGAGGAAAGGGTTTGTTCAGTTTACATGTCCACATTGGAGTTCATCACCGAAGGAAATCAGGACAGGAATCACACAGGGTAGGAGCTCGGAGGCAGGAGTGGATGCATAAGCCATGGAGCAATGCCTTCTACTGGCTTGTTTCCTTTGGCTTGCTCAGCTTGATTCCGTATAGAACCCAACTACCAGCTGAGGAACTGAATCACTCACAATGGGCCCTCCAAACCTTGATCTTGATCACTCTTTGAAAATTTTTCTTACAGCTGAATCTCATGCAGGTATTTCCACAAGGGAGGCTCTTTTCTCTGTGATAACTCCAGCACGTGTCAAGTTGACACACAAAACCAGCTAGTATGTAAGTATTTGGGTTTAATATCAAACAATTTAATAACATGACTATTTAGGAATATAATAACAGCAATTTGGTTCCACAGGAGCCCTCTATCCATTGTGAAACAGACTAGAAATACAATATTCAATTCTCTCCCTTTTAATTTGCAGGTTCTTATGAAATTTTATGACCCTTGTTTCAGCTCATATATCATTTCAAAAGCTCTTTATTTGTTTAGTGCAGTTTGTAGAACTAGTCTATACAACCTTTGAGAGATTAACAAATGTATAATGACCAGATAATTATTAGTATTCATGGCATTGAGTATGTCTCCCTACATATGATCCTGTTGAGGGAAATTTAAGTGTTAAATATTGTGTATTGAAGAGTTTGTGAACTCTCAATTATGTGTAGTCACTTATACAAATTGAGGAAATACCTAGTTGTCTATTTCTTGCAATCTAATTGTGATAGGGAGATTAAGACATCTTTATGGCCAATTTGCTATACCCATTAGGATAATTATGTTTCCTTTCTGAAGAGCACTTCAACCAGTACTCTGATATCTTAAGTTTCTCTTTCCTGAACTTATGTGAGTCAAGTCCATGTCAGACTCTTGCACATTCAACCCACTCTTAATGAAGGACACCTACCAATAAACCTTTCAATAATTATGATAGTGCCCTTATTAAGATAACTTTAGAGTAATGATAGATTCTATGACTTGCCAGGAAGCATCAATGACAGCATAGTATATAGGATCATAACAACTACACATTTGACTATTTTCTTGGATCATTTTACACTTGGTTTATAAATCACTTTATTTGTTAAAAACGGTTTTAATACTTTAATTCAAGTTTGAAGAATATCAGCTTAGTATATCTAATTCTTGTTTTTGCCAGAATATTTAATCCTCATAAATATTCCTTTTAAATCAACTTACAACTATTTAACATTACTCCTCTATACCTACCACCACCAAACACTAAAATTTACATGTAGATGGCATGTATCTCTCTCTCTCTCTCTCTCTCTCTCTATATATATATATATATATATATATATATATATATATGCCATTTCACACCAAAGAGCAGCCTGATAGTCACAGAATGGAGTGGACTTTACCAAATGTGGACTTTATATACTTGCCTCATAGCAGTATCTTTGCCCCTTACCAGTGGATCATCTGCATATTTTCATATTTATTGAAATAACAGTTATTTGATAGGAAATTATAAATAATAGAACATCAAGCAAACAAGCAAACAAACAAAAAAAACAGGACTAGAGAGATTGCTTAGTGTTCTTCAAGCAGAATTTGGCTTAGGGACCAACTTCCACATATCTGCTATCAACTCTCTTTAATTCCAAGTCCAATGGTCTAATACCATTTTCTAGCTTCCATGGGCACTGTAAGTACACAATGCACAGAAAGAAATGAAGCAAAGTATTCATACATATAAAATAAAAATAGATGAAATCTAAAAACAATCTTGCTCATCTTTATAATTGTATACATACTCATATACCTATGATATTGTACATCTTGTTGCTAAACTCCTTTCCTTGTATTCTTTAGAATATTTATCTGACTTATGAATGTTTTATTGTTGTCTCTATACATTTGCAGTACAGGATACCTGGCCATGGAAGTGGGAAACAGCTATGAGGGCACCAAGGAGAAAGAACCAACGCAAAGAAGTTTATTGTTGAGTTTATGGAAAATTGAGACATTCCATTGAGGTCAATACACTCAGAAAGGCCAAATAATTCATTTGCATTTCTGAACAGTAGCATGTGGTTGGACTAGGCAGATAAAAGATTTCAAGCAAGGTACCATTATCATCCTTCATGGATCAGGACCCTGATATTTTTGGGGCTTACCAGAATCAAGGACAAATAAGATGAGAAAGGAAGTGTGGGACTGTTACCTCTTTTACTTTCCTGTCTATAAAGGAAAAAACTTTGGCTGGGATGCTCCCATTCTAACTAAGTAAATGTCTTGCCAGGTTTGAAACTGCACATGAACATGGACAAAGTTCCTTACAATTGCCATAAATTAATGCCTTTCGTAATTTGGGAATAACAAAATTGATTAATACCAAATACTCACTAAGGATTGACAAACAGCTTCAATTTGAAAAGTGACAAAAGAATGAGCTACATATAGATATGAGCAGAACAACTAGGGTCTGGCACACACAAGACTCTCAGTTTCATCTTAAAAACCATTCATGTCAATAAGTGAATAAATAAATAAATAACAATAATATGAAACAAAACAAATAATTAAGATTATTTTAGGCATAAACATTTGTATTCAGAGGCAAACCAAGTAGATAAAGGACTTATTTAGTAAAATGTTAACAGTATTATCTTTCTTGTTTGGTATATAAAATCCTAAATCATCAGTCTTTGTTTAGTTTACCTAGAATAGTAGTTAAGTCATTATGTATAGCAGTTATAAATATTACTTTATGCAGTTTGATATAGAATATTACAATATAGTATATGTGTAGGACTACTTACAAAGAATTAACTATAGGATGTGAGTTTTTCTTTTAATTTTAAAGACTCTAAAGAAGAAAGAAACCATTCATTATATTCTTCATGAGGTAACACCTTACTATGTCATGTACAAGTACTATGTACTGAAACAGAAGGTATTAGAAAAAAAGCACCTTTATTCCAGATTACCAATAAGATGAAATTAATGTTGTTTATTGAATATATAATACATGTGTTTTTGTATTATAAAGACTTTTTAAAGAATAACGTAAAAATGTCTAAATAATACATAAAGAGAACTTGATTAAAATGTGTGAAAAATGGCAATAGATATGAAAAATACAGTTGTTTCTAAAGTAAGTAATTTTAATGAGACCTGAGATAAGCAAATTTAAATTATGAGTACAATCCAAAAGTCTTTGAAATCTCTAAGTCCTATGCCATGATTTCTTTTTTTAAATTTTAAAACTGATTTATACCAAAGCCTAGGCAAAATTCATATTTTTAAATCTGTGCTCTCCAGGACGCCAACGTTTTGTCTTTGGTGTGCTTGCCCCTTATAACCTTGGGAACTGGATTTGCTGTTCTTTCTACGTTTTGGGTATTGAAGGAGATAAGCATATGCATATAAGTTTCTAACTGCATCCTTCTCCCTAGTCTTAATGCAATATCTATCAATCACATTCCCAGAGAACTTTATAAGGAGACTTTATAAGAAAAGGGAACTATAGTGTGAGTGATTTAGTACTTGTCATTCTGACAATGCCTTCATAGTCCCACACATTGTATAATTTGTGCATATAGAAGTTACTTTGTCCTCAGATATTAAAATGGGATAGGCCACTAAAAATTCATGCGTCCCACACAGCTGTATTAAAAATCTAAGTGAAGAATAGAAGAAAGTATTTTTTAATCATTCCTACATGGGTGTATTTCATTCTCCAAAAAGTGATTCAATACCACAAATTCCTTACCTTAAAATTCCAATACTTTTAATAAAGCATTGATTGGAAGGGTGGCAGTGCAGTGTAAGTGAGAAATGTCCCTTAGAGGAGCAGTGTCCAAGCCCTTGGTCCTTCTATTGTGCAGCTCTTGGGAAAGGTTAATGTATCAATCGAAGCCTTGAGCTTTCTCCCAAAAAAATACTCTTAGTGGACTTTGAGGATCTATAGCCACACATCACTTCCTGTTTATAGTGAAAACTATGTTCTCTCAGCTTTCTGCTATGCCTTTCCTGCTGCCATGATTTCATAACTATCACAGAATACGCTCCTAGAACCATAAGCATAAATAAGCTTTTCCTTTTTTAAGTAGCTATGGTCATGGCGTTCTATCGTAGCAACAGAAGACTAATGTATATGGCCACGTCCTTTTTCGTGGTGATGTTCTGTTACAGTATAGGAGACTTACAGCATCACCTAAAGCCCTGATGGTGATTGCAGTGTGACTTTTAGGCACAGCTGCTGAGTGGGTTCCCTTCCAAGTGTGTGAGCTATTTGGGAAGTTTTGTTTAATAAAGGCAAACTATTTCCAAATGCCAAACATTCCTACCCATCTATATAGAAAACTAAATAAATATTGCAAATATTGTTTTGTTATAACTTTTTACTCACTTTTACTTCTGCTCCATCATAGAAGAAAATAAAACACTTCTAAGATCATTTCGGAGAAATTTCTGATATTTTATATTGATAAATATTAGTACCTTGTTTAACTGTACTTTTCCAAATAGATGGCTATTTGATAATGACTTGTGCCTTGACCAGGACATAGCATCACTGCCATCTTGAGAAAATGTTCACTATGTGTTATTGATTAATTGCTACGTGTAAAGGATTAGTCATAGGATTTCATATATCTTGCGCAAGTGCTCTACAACTGAGATGAAACCATAGTTTGAAAAGAATCACATTTAAAATTGAGTTAACTGATTAATATTTTAATATCAACAATAATCCCAAACTTCTGTAGTAAATTGCTTTTTATCTAGCTTACCAGGAGAATCCAGCCTCGTACTCAAAGTCCCATTTCACATCACTAAGGGTTTCTCCTCCTTTTTCACAAGTTGTCTGAGGAGATGTGACTGTCGAGACACAATCATTTCCCTCTTGGACATAGTTTATAACAAATAATGAGCTCAAAAAACCAGCATGATTTATCAAAATGATAAATCACTATTTATCAAAATGTTATCAAAATTTCAAGTTCCTTTATGGGGATGTTGGGAACTTATATATAACAACATTCACAGACTATCTGGATGTTTACATCTATATTGGATCTCTTGAGAAACATTGGAAAGATGCCTACAAACACTTTTAAAAAATGTGAAAGCAGTGGGATGCATTTGCATCATCTCATCTTTCTCTTAAGAATCTAAAGACTTGGGATACAGAACTAAACAGAGCATTCTTAACAGAAGAATATCAAATTGTAAAGAAGCACTTAAAGAAATGTTCAACATTCTTAGTATCAAGGAAATGCAAATCAAAAAGACCCTGAGATTCTACCCTACACCAATCAAAATGGATAAGGTCAAAAACTCAAGTGACAGCACATGCTGACAAGAATGTGGAGAAAGAGAAACAGTCTTCCACTGCTAGTGGGATTGCAAACTGGTACAACCACTTTCAAAATCAATCAGGTGGTTCCCCAGAAAATTAGAAATAATTCTAACAAAAGACCCAGTTATACCACTCCTGAACATATACCCAAAAGATGCTCTACTATACCACAAGGACATGGGCGCTACTATGTTTAGCCTTATTTGAAATACTCAGAAGATAGAAATAACTTAGATATCCTTCAACTGAAGAATAGATACAGAAAATGTGGTTCATTTACACAATGAAATACTATTCAGCTATTATAAACATGGACATCATGAATTTTTCAGACAAATGGATGGCACTAGAAAATATTGTCCTAAGTGATATAACCTAGACCCAAAAGTATATGCATGGTAAGTACTCACTAATAGGTGGATGTTAGCCAAAAAGTACAGAATAACCATAATACATCTCATAGACCACATGAAGATTAACAAGAAGGAAGGCCCAAGTGAGAATGCTCCAATTCCACGTAGAAAGGGGAACTAAATAATAAGGTGAGGCAGAAAGAGGGAGGGACCTCTAGAGAGGGAAGTGGAAAACGGAGCAGGCTCAGGTATTGAGACAAACAGGAGAGAAACTAAGAATGCCAGGAGAATGGATGAAAATTGCAGTTGCAGGAGATGCAGAGCAAGGGGTACCTCTAAAAAATCCCAGAGACCTGGGATGTGAGAAACTCCCAGGACTCAATGGGTATGACCTTAGCTGAAATGCCCAACAGTTGGGAATTAGAACCTGAAGAGAACACCTCCAGTAGATAGACAGGGACCCCAATGGAGGGATGGTGTCACTGATCTACCTTCAGAATTTTTGACCCAGAATTGTTCTTGTCTAAAAGAAATGCAGGGGCAAAAATGGAGCTGAGCTTGAAGGAAAGGTCATGCAGCGACTGGCCCAATTTGGGCTCCATCCGAAGGGTGGGCACCAAACCCTGTCACCATTACTGATGCCATGTTGTACAGACAGGAGTCTAGCATGGCTGTCCTCTGAGAGGCTCTTCTAGCAGCTGACTGAGACAAATGCAGTTATTTACAGACAACCATCAGACTGATGTCAGGTACTCTTATGGGAGAGTTGGGGAAGGAATTGGAGGAGCTGAAGGGGATGGTAACCCCATTGGAAGAATAACAGTATCAACTAACCTGAACCCATAAGAGCTCCCAGAGACTAAGTCAACAACCAAAACACATACATGGGCTGGTTTGTGGCCCCAGGCACATACGTAGGAGAGAACTGCCTTGTCTGGTCTCAGTGGGAGAGGCTGGACTTTATTCTGTAGAAACTTGATACCCCAGGGAAAGTGGTGCTGGATGCGGGTGAGATAGAAGGATGAGGTGGATGGGGAGCACCTTATCAGAGGCAAAGGGGAGGGGCAGGGCATTGATAACTCTTTGTGGATGTGGCCCTAGGAATGAGGCCAACATAGGGAATGTAAATAAATAAATAATTTAATATAAAAATAGTTCTCAAAAATGAATCTAGAGAAAGGACTGAATGAGCTGAAGGGTTTTGCAAACCAGAGGAAGAACATCAATATCAACCAGTTAGATGCCCCAGAGCTCCCAAGAACTAAACCACTAGCCAAAGAGTACACATGGAAGGTTCCATGGCTCCAGCTGCATATGTTGCAGAAGGTGGACATTTTGGACATCGCTGGGAGGAGATGACCTTGGTCCTGGGAAGAATTGATGCCCCTGTATAGGAGAAAACCAGGGGGAGGAGGTGGGAATGGGTGACTGAGTAGGTAAGCATTCTCATAAAAGCAGGGGAGAGAAGATAGGATAGGGGGTTTCCAGAGGGGAAACCAGGAAAGGGGATATCACTTGAAATGTCAGTAAATAAAATATCAAATAAAAATGAATCTAAAGTGTTTTTTATCTTGAAAGAAAGGTGGTGGGGTTGTTTTAATTTTCCTGCCCCTCCCCAAAAAAAGCATAGTTCCAACTGTTTCAGAAAACTAACTAGTACCTTCAGAGCTCTCAGGGACTAAACCACCAACCAAAGAGTACATATGGTGGGATTCATGGCTCCAGCATGATATGTATAGCAGAGGATGGTTTAGTCATTCATCAGTGGGAGGAGAAGCCTTTGGTCCTGTGAAGGTTCTATGTCCCAGTGTAGGGGAATGCCAGGGCCAGGATGTGGGAGAGTGTGGGTTGGTGAGGAGGGGCATGGAGGAGGGAACAGGTTGTTTTTTTTTCCCCCAGAGGGGAGAGCAGGAGAGGAGATATAATTTGAATTGTAAATTAAGAAAATATCTAATAAAAATACAGTAAAAAATAGAAATCATGTGTTTCTATAAAATATGCGTATTTAAAATAAAAAAATAGCATGATAAAAAAAGAAAAGGACAGTAGTAATTGTGTGAATTTGTATGGGAGAAGTGTTTTGTTGTTGCTGTTGTTTTATTTTGTTTCTTTGTTTTGACTTTGTAAATATTTTATTTAATTGTTTTGCATTGCTATATTTCTACCTGGCATATTCACAGTAAGGGAGAAATCTGGTTAGATTTACTTCATCACCTTAATGGTTATGAAATTATGTAAAGTGCCAATGGCAGAACCTAGACAGCCAACTTCTATGAGCATGCAAAACTAATGCAAGAAAGGGGTGCTTTGCAGATGTTGATCATTGCAGCTTATGGTCTTGCTCTAGACAGTGGAAAGCAGTGTGTGTTTCTTCGTGCTAACATTTGAGATTCTGTACTTTCAGACATTTTTAAAAAGTTATACATTTTGAAATGATTTGAGTGACAGGAGAATTTTCAGGCTTCTAATCTCTTAACACCAACACTCTATAAGCAAAGGAAAAATTACAGCTTTGATTTACTCATTGTAGAGGGGAAAATATCAAATTATAATTAAAATATGATTTTTTAATTAAATAGAATTACTGTTTCAGCAAACCTTCATGCATTCCTAGTATTCTGTGAAAGTTTTACTAATATAGTTAATCAATATCTCATTCTATTTTCCCTTTAAACTATGCAGCACATTAAATAAATTACCTACTAAGGGTTTACTACTGAGGAAACAAAAATTCTGATATAATTTAGAGAGAATTGGCTCCATTTCAGAACTTACACAGCAGAGGAAGGATAGGACAATTTTGCTAGAGACCTTTTCACATTATATGGGGAAACTTTGGTATTTTTTGTATATTTTCCTAAATGAAAATTTAGGAAATGTATAGTTTCAAAATGAAGGACTGTTCATTTCAGATACAATAATGAAGGTGATGGATGATGGAGTAGTGGTGTGAACAGAGAAAATTTCAAGGTAGAGTAGTATTTAGCTTGTGGCATGGATATTGCTATCTACGTTCATATTTTTATTTTTATGTTTAGTTTTCTTAAAGTGACAATTAAAATTAAAGAAGAAAGACTTAATATGTACAGTTTTTCTAGAAAATCTTGTATGATGCTATAGAAAAGAAAGGAATGACCTCTGAAAGCTCATGTACCATGTAAAGGAAGATATTTTTCAGTAAGAGAATAGATTGAATACTTTAATAGCATCTAAAGAAATGTCCAGACATCAGGAATGCAGGCTCAAGGTTGTGAAATAATGAACTCATTTGAAAGTCTTTCCATAAGAGGAGAGAACTACTACAGTGTATCTGTCACAGAACAACCCACATAGAAAAGTTGTTTACCCAAGTCCTACTTCACTTGGGTACATTATTCAGGAATTCCCAGCTTGCCTCAGTTGCTTTTACAATGAGTCCAATTATTGTGTAAGCTTACAGCAATCCTTTGCATTTTAAATCTGATATACTTTTTTTCCAGAAATGTGGAAGGCAAAAAAAAAAAAAAAAAAGAGAATCATGGAGACTTCTATCAAGATTTACAGGAAAGCCTAAGAGTTCAATGCATGACATGGTCAGTTCTCAGGAGGAAATGCCTGAGAAGGCAATATTTGATGCATTGAGTACGAAGTTAAAGTGAGCCTGAAACTCTGGGATATTAGAGATGTCAGAAATGTGAAACGTCTGCTGAGAACAGTTGCTAGTAGCACATGGATTCAGCAGAAGAGAGTTGTTTCAAAGAACATTGATAACTGCCCATGGTCATGAAGCTCGCATCAAACTATTGTACCTCCTGGATGTTGGGTAAGGAGCTACAGCGTGTAATGAAAATCTTACTGAGTTTTAACCTTGCTTTGGTTTGATTTTTCTTCGGTCATCTCATTTCATAAATTCATTGTTTTAATAGCTGAGGAGTATTCCCTTGTGTAGATGTACCACATTTTCTGTATCCATTCCTTTGTTGAGGGATATCTGGTTTGTTTCCAGCTTCTGGCTATTATAAATAAGGCTTCTATGAACATAGTGGAGCATGTGTCTTTATTAATGTTGGAGCATCTTCTGGGCTTGTCCATCTATGGCATTTGAGCATTTTGCTGGGTACAGTAGCCTGAGATGGCATTTGTGTTCTCTTAGGGTCTGTATGACATCAAACCAGGATCTTCTGGCTTTCATAGCCTCTGCTGAGAAGTCTGGTTTAATTCTGATAAGTCTGCTTTTATATGTTACTTGACTTTTTTCCGTCACTGCTTTTAATATTTTTTCTTTGTTGTGTGCATTTGATGTTTTGACTACTATGTGGCAGGAGGAATTTCTTTTCTGGTCCAGTCTATTTGGAGTTCTCTAGGCTTCTTGTATGTTCATGGGCATCTCTTTCTTTAGGTTACGGAAATTTTCTTCTATAATTTTGTTGAAGATATTTACTGGCCCTTAAGCTTCTACTTATTTATTCATGTTTTCCTGTAATTCTTTAAGGGATTTTTGTATTTCCTCTTTAAGGGCTTGAACCTGTTTACCTGTGTTCTCCTGTATTTCTTTAAGTTGGAGGTCTTCACTCTCTTGTATACCTATTACTCTTAGGTTTGGTCTTCTCAGTGTGTCCTGGATTTTCTGAATGTTTTGGGTTAGGAACTTTTTGCATTTTGTGTTTTCTTTGACTGTTGTTTCAATGTTTTCTATGATATTTTCTGTACCTGAGATTCTCTCTTCTATCTCTTGTATTCTGTTGGTGATGCATCTATGACTCTTGACTTTTTTCCTAGAACTTCTATCTTCAGAGTTGTTTCTCTTTGTGATTTCTTAACTGTTTCTACTTCCATATCTAGGTCCTGGATGGTATTATTCAATTCCTTCATCTGTTTGGTTGTACATTCCTGTAATTCTTTCAAGGATGTTTGTGTTTTCACTTTAAGAGCTTCTATTTATTTACTCATGTTTTCCTGTAATTCTTTAAGGGATTTTTGTATTTCCTCTTTAATGGCTTGAACCTGTTTACCTGTGTTCTCCTGTATTTCTTTAAGGGAGTTATTCATGTCCTTCTTATTTTCCTCTATCACCATCATGAGATAGGATTTTAGATCCAAATCTTGCTTTTCTGGTGTTTTGGGATATCTAGGACTTGCTGTGGTGGGAGTACTAGGTTCTGAAGAAGCCAAGTAGTCTTGGTTTCTATTGGTAAGACTCTCATGTTTGCCTTTCACCATCTATTGATCTCTGGTGTTAGATGTTCTTGCTGTATCAGGCTGGAGCTTGTTTCTCCTGTGGGTCTATAAGCCTATGTCATCACTCTTGGGAGATCAGCTCTTCTCTGGTAAGACCTTCCTCTGGCAGAGGACTGTAGATCAGTTGTCTATCTTTAGTCCTGGGGTCAGAGCACACCCTGGAGATAGGCTCTCTGCTCAAGGGAAATGTGCAGAGAGACTGTGGATCTG
>JADRCD010183545.1:6793-21246 GCA_019843815.1 Montemys delectorum
GATCAAAACCCCTTCAAGGCAGCTGGCCTAGTCTCAGCCTTCTTTGTATCTTGTCCTGCCTGAGAGTCTTCTCTTCTCTTTGGATTGTTTGAGAATCTTCTTTGTCTTTTGCCTCTTTTACTTTGGGAAAGAAGGGCCCAGTCAATCTTTTCAGTTTCAGGGACTTCATGAAGTTCTTTTGAGTTTATTTTATTTTTTTGCTTAAGGAGCTTCCCTGAAGGATGGACTGTGTCTCAGGAGAAGCTGTTACCTGACATCATCATTTAATATATCTAGACCAGCCTGTTTGTACATGTCCTTAGAGACATATAGGGACTTTCAGGTAAGCTGTTTGATGGATTCATTGTACATGGGCATGATGCTCTTTACAAAGCAGTTTTATTGGGGCTGGAGAGATGGCTTAGTGGTTCAAGTCACTTTCTATTCTTCCAGAGGACCAGAGCTTGGTTCTTTATACCCATGTTGGACCAGGGGCTGCTTCCCAATACCTGTGTTGTCTAGCTCACAACTATCTGTAACTCCAACTCCAAGAGATCTGATACCCTCTTTTGGCCTTTGAGGTTATGTAGTACACATATGCACATGTACATATACTTGCACATACACACAGATACACATTAATAAACAAATCTTTAGAAAACATATTTTTGAGATGTAATTCATACAGCACACAATTCATCCATTTAAAGTATACATTCGTTGTGTATCACTTTCAAATGGTGGATGGATATATTTATGTATGATGCTGATCTATAGATTGTATAAAATAACACTGGCCATGGCTAATATTATGGAATTTTAGAAAGCTGTATTTATACTGGGTCATATTCAAAACACAGAGATGTGGAACCTGTGGTGGGAATTCTTGAGTTTATTAATCACATCTGCGATTACCCTGGTTGCTTATAATATCTGGTTATTATTAACCATAATATGGTTGCTTGGGTTTATGATGTGGGAATCCCATTCTGAGACAGCAGAAGTGTTACTGCCTGACCTTAGTACCTGGGCTCACGGTTCACAGTGGCACCTGTGCATTTCATTTGTTGGAACATTCCTTGCTCAGCTCAGATTCAAGAGTAGGGTCATCTGCTCTGCTTTTTGATGGAGGGCATAGAGGACACTGACAAGGAGGCGTGGGGGTATGTGGGTTCGTCTTTACAGACTAGTAGTCCCCAAAGAACTGAAACAATCTTTCAAGTTCTGACAGTAAAGGGAAGAAACAGGAGGGCAAGGGGGTGCCGGGAATTCATGATCTGTAGGGGCTTTCGGGTAGGTGACCAGATAGCCAGTTTACAGATGGTTGTGAGGCCCATGATTAATGATGTAGCCCTTGTGGCCTTATTAAATCTTCACTTACACAATCATTGTATGGAATTTCCTTGTTTTCTTTCTCGTAATTACATCCTCCAGGTATGCACTGGGGGCAGCTTAGCAGTTCCACATTGTAAGAAAACAAACAAGATTACTGTGAAACCGAGCTATTTTCAATGGTAAAGAGTTACCTAGATTAAAAGTTTAAAAACTTCCTCGACTGTTCATTTTCTTGGAAAACATAAAAATATGAATAATTTGGGAATAGCAAGATTATCATGGAGCTCATCCTGGGCCATTGTTTGGGAAGCCTGGGAGGATGAGTTAGGATAGTAATTTGGGGGGCTGGCAACTTCCAGCTGGAAGGTAGTTGTTGTTGGTATTAGTTCCTAATAATTACCAGATTTCTATTTGCATACATTTTGTGTTATATGATGTCTTAGCTTGACTGCCTAGCTAGGAAGCCCCATGGGTCTCTGTCCCTTCAACTCTGGGGTTTTTAGTACATGGCTCCACTTGAGGATTTTATGAGAATGCTGGGGATTAAAACTCATGTCCTCATGTTTGCAACAACACTGTCGTCTTTCCCCACTGAGCTGTCTCTGCAGACCTCCAAACAATGTAAACACATATGGACAGTCAGGCCCATGCGTGGATAAAAGAGCATTTGATTTATTTATGTTTTTTGATGCTTAGGATGGCATCTAGGCCTTTGCACACAAGAAACCCTCATTCTGCTGCTGAACTACACCCTCAGCCCTAAAAAGGAGCATCTAAACCTATGTATTCATTAGGATAATTTCTCTGTTTATAAAACTGCCAGAGACAAGAAAACCCATTATAAAATTTAATTTTATGGATTATTGTTTTGAAAGGAGGGCCTTGCTTATTCTTTTCAGCTGTGCCCTCTCAGGCCTGGGAGTCTACAGTTTTATTTTAGTTTTATTTTCTGAAAATGGTTAGGTTACATTTCACAGCAAAGGGTCAGTAGCCAGAGGATTAGCTGCTTGCAAACAGGTCTCTGGCCTTGCGGTTTCCTTCCATTTGGAGGAGTGACCTCGGATTTCACACGAGGTGTCAACTGTTGGCCTGACCAATGTGAGTCAGTAGTGGTCACAGTCCTTGGGGCTGTGTCCATGGCCTGCCCAGAGTATGTATTTGCTAATGATGCTTGGGCATCAGTGACCTTTGGAAGCATTTTTATTTTAGTGAGGAAAAGCCTTGGCACAGCATGGATGGCATTTCTTCCAGAGTGCTTCGTCCAAGGTCATATGATACGGCTATTAATTTACATTCAGGAATGCTGTCAGAATAACTCAAGTGGTGGTTTAGAAAGGTTCTGACGTAGCCATTTTTCTTCATTCAGTTGTGAAGATCAGTTTGGAACTCTCTCAAGCCTGAGAGGATCAGACAGTGGAATTTCTTTTCTTTTCTTTCTTTTTTCCTTTTCTTTTTATTTTTTCTAATTTTTTTTTTCTTTTTAGCTCTGTGCAGCCTGCTGACATTTTACCGAGGGCAGCTTTACTCTGAATGATTAAGTGTGGGAATGGAGGAAATAAGAGCAGCTAAGTGTGTTTGATTCAGTGAGGCAGGCTGTTTTAGTTTAGTGTAAAATTCCAGGGATTGAAATAAAAGTCTGTCTCTGAAGTGCAGTCTGTCTGTCTCTCTCTCTCTCTAGAGCTCCCTCCCAGGCTGCGCTAGGGTGTGAGGGGGCCCAACTGGGGGTGGGGCATACTAAGTGACAACTGTCTGCTGCTCCCCTGAGGCAGGGAGTAGCCTAAGTGCTTTGCACATGGCAATGGTCTTCATGGAAGCCATCACTTTATGCTTCCCATTTTATAGACTGAAGAACTGAGGTACAAAGATAGTATAGACCCTCAGGACACATTCTCCAGTCTGTTGGCCATCTGGCTTCTGTGGAATATGGCTTTTAACCACTATAGATAAGTTACATTTTATTTCTATCTTAATTTCCCTTCGCTTTATCTTAAACCAAATTTGAGAGATTTGATACTCAAGTTGGTAGTCTTTTCAGTCTTATAAAACTAATTTTGATTGCTCTAATTAAAAAAAATTAAAAGCTTGTCTTGTTTAATGATTTTGATTGATGAAAATAAAAGAAGCCAGCTTTTCAGGGCCAGTGAACAGCTCAGTGGCATTCCCCACTAAACTGGATGATCTCTCAGTGAGTGGCTCAGTGGCATTTCCACTAAACTAGATGATCTCTCAGTGAATGGCTCAGTGGCATTTCCACTAAACTGGATGAGCTCAATTTGATCTCAAGGGCCCACATGGTTGAAGGAGAGACCCGATTTCAACAAACTGTCCTCTGAAATCCACATATGTTGTGTCATGCTTATGTGTGCATGTGCATATGTGCATGCACACACACACACACACACACGTGCAAATTCATGCTACTTACATAAATAAAATTAAAAGAAGCCTGCTTTTTGAATAAATTATACATGCAGATAGCAATACTAACCAATCCGTAGTAAGTGAAGAGTTGCTTTGAAATTTAGCAGGGTCATTGTAAAGCCTAGTGTATGGCACCCTATCTCCTACACCGTTTATATTATGTAACTTATAGCCTTTAAAACTTGAAGTAGATTTAAACCTGCCTTTTAAGTGAGTTAACGTTTCCTTTGGAAAGTGAAATGTCGATCTTCGCTGTGCTGCATCAGCAATAACAAACCATATGAAAATCTGCCGTGTAACATAACTTAAACAAAAGTTCGTAAACCTTATGACTTTGCTGCCATAGGTGAGTGCCCATGTTAACCTTTGAGTCTATTTTCTTTCCGCCTGTATGCATGTGCTCATTCTTCATCAGCGGTTTTGAGTTTCTTCTAGGAGCAGGGGCTGTTCCCAGCAGAAGGGCAAAGGCAGCCACTGGTCTGTCACTCCCTGTGGAGCTTCGTTGCAGTGGGCGCAAGAGACTGACAATGTGCACCTTCCCGGGGAGCCCAGTGACACAAGCCACCTGTGAGGGTCTACCAAGGGACATCACAGGTGCAGGCACAAGTGCAAGGATGTCCAGTGCGAGGACACTGCAGTGGAGGTCAAGCTCAGGGCAAGCTCGGGGCCTGGGAACTGGCATGGAGGCTGATGTGATAGCGGACCAAGCTGGCATGCTGTGGTTCCATTTCACAAGAGGGTTTGAAGCAGAGAACATCGTCTGGTTTTGGTTTAATGTGCTCCCTCTGGCTGTCCTTGGGAGAATAGAGTGGGACAAGGCTGCCAGAGAAGGGTTTGTGGGAGGCAGTGAGAACAATGGTCAGATTCAAATTATATTTAAAGAAGAGTCTACAGGATTTAGAGATGGGTTTGATGTGTGCTGTGAGAAAAAGAGAAGCCAAATATGATATTTGGCTATTACGAATATTATATAATACTTGGTAGTGTGTGTTAAAGCGCTACTTCCTTTATGTATTGAAATCTTAACCGCCAGTAGCTCGGGGATTGTTGTCTGTAGACCTGGGTCAGTGCAGGTGTAATTAGTTAAGATAGTCCTGTTAACCTGCACGCCAGTGACTGGTGGTGGTGGGGCTAATCCTGTGTGACTAAGCCCTGAAAGCAGTGGTTGTCAACCTTTCTAATGCTTCAACCCTTTCATACAGTCTTAATGGAAATTAAAGACATGGGGCTAAGTGAGATCATCAGGAAAAGCGTCTGTGGAGCAGCAAGGCAGCCTGGGGAATTGTAACCCTTAGAGGTTGGGGAGAGAGAGAGGGGGGTCAGAAGAATTTTGGAAGGGTTCAGTGGGAATGTGGGAAGAAAGGTGTCAGCTGTGGCATCTCCTTAGTCACAGGAGGGACTGATGAAGAGGGGCAGACCCATTACGGCCAGCACTGCTGACGCCAGGAAGGGAGGGGACTCAGATCAGATTCAGGGAGGCGGAGGGACAAGCTTGACTGGCAGGAGGTCAATAAAAAGTAGGAACTTCAAAATAAAGTTGGCACTCCACCATAAGTGCTGTTTCGCGTCACTGGAAATCCTTAAACATTGATTTTAATGACTGTATCGCATTCCAGGATTCTTATCTGTTCTCTGTTTGTTCTATGAGTAGACTGTTTGCAACTGTTACTGCTGTATTGATTGTGAAACTGCAGTGGGTGGATTTGGACACCGTAAGATCTCCTCCAGTAAGAAAGATAGCGCTCAGTAAGATGTTTGTTTTAGGGTTTAATCCTAAAACTGTAGCGGTGGGTGTTTCTCATTAGATGTTTCTCTTTTACATGTTATGTAACTGACCAGAACACACTGAATAGTATTAAGTCACCATGGTGACGGTGTATCTTGTAGGTTGAATCTCTTCTTCCCTAGAGCTCATGTTAAAGTCTATATTAATCTTGTTTATTGCCATAACAAAATGCCAGAGGGTGGGTAGAATATAAAGAAGAAGTTTATTTAGTTCACAATTTCAGAAGCCAGAAGTCCAGGGTTGTTGGATCCCCCAGAGCTAGAATGGCACAGTTGTGAGCTACCCTATGGGGGTCCTCTGCCAGCGAAGCAAGCACTCTTAATCACTTACTTTCCAGCTCCATGGACTGATTAAAAACATTTGTGGGTATTACATCTTAGTCTCTGATTTTCTGCAAAATAATTCTCCATCTTTTTACCCAAAGTTTGTGGCTCAAAGCTAAAATTTAAGAGGGGCTCAATGTTCAATGAATACAGATAGTATGATGACATTAAAACAAGCTTAAAGATTATTTAAACATGTTGTCTTCTCACTAGACATCATCTAAAATGATTTCTGTGCACATAATAGTGGAAGTCTGTAAAATTCCAATTCACCGGGTGTGTGCATTTACCATCTACCTACTGGTATTTACTATTATGAAAGCACAAATCCTGATACAAAATGCTGGCATTTGGATTTTTTTCTCCTGGATTTGGTTATATCTGCATATGAAGAATGAAGTATCTTCTGGGTTGGACTCAAGTCTGAGTATGGAATTTACTTAAGTCTCATGTATGTATTATATACATTGCCTCAAAGTTGTACTGTATGATATTTTCATATATCTCCGGCTTGAGCTAGCATATGGCATCAGATGTAGTGTTCTCTTTGTTATGGTATCATGTTGGTACTTTAGCAGTTTGGAATATTAGAACGGTAGTGTTTTTGGAGTGCTCATCTGTACTAAGAATGCTCGTCAAGTGAGGGAGGACTCAGAGAGTCCCTCTGGGCAATGAGTTTAGCTCAGAGGTATGTGAGAAGTGGCTGAGTCAGTAGGGAAATTTCACCATTCTAACTCACACTAGCATCTCCGAACACTCTAGAAACTTGTATCACTTCATAGTTCTGATTTTCAATGGCTCTATGCTAACCATATTTGGTCACCCTTTTATAATCCTTTGAAGTTTTTGTTGGTGTGAATAACTCTGCTGAGGATACCAGAACATATGCCTGGGTACAGGGATTTTTCTTTTACATTGTTAGGGTGCAAGCCTAGAAATTAGGGTATGAAATCCCTGAAATATATTGCTAGACTGCTCTCTAAATGCATCTTCCAGGATGGGAGAGATGGCTCATCAGTAAATGCCCTGCTGGGCAAGGATGAGGAACTAAGTTTGGATTCCCAGCATTCATGGAAAAGCTGGGCACAGTGGCCCAGGTCTGTAATCCCATTTCTGGGAATGGAGTTGGGGAATGACCCAGAAGCCAGATCCCTGGAACTCATTGGTCTACCAGCCTAGCCTAGTGGATGAGCTCCAGGGTCAGTGAAAGAACTTGTCTTAAAAAATATAGAGAGGAGTGATCAAGGAAGATGCCTGGGGTCAACACTCACGTACACATATATGCACACATGCTCACATGCACACATACATACACCCACACAAACACAAGCTTTCATCCACAAATGTGCACATTATAAAACAGGACTATTATCTCTCACAACAGCACCCCTTACAGATATTTTACATGTTTTCCTAAAAACCTAAGCAGCCACAGTATTTCTCCCTGCTTTGTTTGAACTTCATTGGCGGACATCATTGATTTGGACGGTACCCACAGGTTTATCTGCTACTGTGTTTTCCACTTATTTTTTGTCTTCCTTCCCTCCCTCCCTCCCTCCCTTCATCCCTTCCTTCCTCCCTTCTTTCCACCCTCATTCCTTAGTTCCTTCCTTCCTTCCTTCCTTCCTTCCTTCCTTCCTTCCTTCCTTCCTCCTCCTCCTCTCTTTTAAAGAAGTGATTTTGGTCTAACTTTGTTAAAAATAACATTTATGATTATTTTTCTAACAGTATTTTCAGAAAACATTTTTTATGGTTTATTCCCCCCCCATTGCTATTTTTAATTAGCAAGAGTTTATACAGTCTAAACTGTAGACTTCAAGTTTTTCCCCTTTTCATTGAGCACCTGTAACTTCAAAACAGACTCTGTTATACAGGAGCCATGAGACCAGAAATGGCCCAGATAAGTGTATTACTTTTCATTATGTACCATGATTTAATTTTCTGAGGGTGATATTTACAGTTATTGGTAACATCAGAAGGGATAAGTTCATCGCAGCTAACTAGCCATTTTAAATTAAATCCTATGGGAATCTATGTTCCTGCTGAGCTCAGGGTAGAGCTCACAGCCCTGGGAGGCTGTGGAGTGACACGAAGGCCTCAGACCCCAGAATGAGGCCCTGTGCAGCTCTGCCTTGGAGACCTTTGATTCTGCATGTGGCCCTGGATACCTGTGTTCCTGGCAACTTACTCAACCACCTGCTTGGTGAAATTGTTGCTTTGCACGGCAAATCGTGTGGGTGGGTATTCGGTGTCAAGAAAGGTTGTGAGATGTGACATTCTGATTCAGAGAGAGTGGAAATCCTACTACTGACACTGTGTGATACACATACACACGACCTCATGTGTTTCAAGTGGGTTTTCACATTGATGAGAAAACTATAACGTCGACTCAGTGCTTGGTGAAATGTGGCTCCTCTTTCTAGAAGATTCAGTTATATGGGATTCATGATGACTGGCTAGATCAGTCATTGGGAGGTTATGATACCAATATTTTTCTCTTTAGGGATTGAGGAGGAGGCTGACCCAGAGCTGTTTACAAGGAAATCACATTATTTATTTGGGTTTGGTACACGAGAAGTTTAGCTCAGTCTTCAACTTGTGACCTCACCATGTGATTCTCGTGATCTGATATTCCTTTGTGTTGAATAACTTCAAAGGGCAGCTGGGCAGAGCCCCTGAAGCCACACAAGGAGCAACTTCTCACCTGCTGTCTTAGATCACTGAAGACACAGCTCAGCTCACATTTCCACCCAGGACACATGCGGCAGACATGCTGCAACTTGTTTGGAGAGAAAGGCCAGGGCCAGGGAGTCACAGTGAGCTGTGTGGACTGGGGCAGGCTTTAAATATAACCAAGGGCTATGCTTTTACATGAAGAGCAAAGGAGGCGGGGCTTCAGGACATGGGTCGCTTCCTAAAAATAAAGTCACTGAACTTTGAGAGAACTTTAGGATTAGCTTTGTCAACCCTGGAGTAGCTGCCAGCAGAGAGAAATTTGAAACTGTTTACCATTTGGGCCTAAAATGGAGCATTGATCCAATTATGATGGATTCAAATGACAAATGTGCTTTTGCAAGGCCAGCCTGGGATGTGAGGATAGAGTAACTTTTGCAGCCCACCCTGTTTGGCCAGATTTAGTAATGGTGGTATTCAGCAAGCCCCACGTTCATTTTGTCTTGGTGGCAATTTCTGCCAGCTCAGCAGACCCCAGTCTATTATCACACCTTTATTTTGCTCCCAGTTGCCTTTTGTCTGATAACTAAAACATTATATATTTTTTGAAAAATACAAAAGGTTTAATATCTACACATGTTAAAGCAAACATCTACACATCTATTAGCCATTGTCAATATATGTCTCCTTATTACATTTGATACTCTTCTTTTAATTATGTGTATGTGTGTATGTATATAGGTATGTTCACTCGAGTGCAGGAACCTTGGAGGCCAGAAGAGGGGTCAGATCCCTGGAACTAAAGTTACACATGGTTGTGAGCTACCTGACATAGGTTCTGGGGACAGAACTCAGGTCCTCTGTAAGAACAGTATGTGCTTTAAACCACTGGGCCATTGCTCAACCTCTCATCTTTCTTTCTTAAGAAAAACAATTTGAATCATGTGTGATACACATCTGTAATGATAACACACACCTGTAATAATGATATACATTTGTAATAATAATGCACATCTGTAATGATGATACATACCTGTAATAATATATATCTGTAACAATGATACACATCTGTAACAATGATGCACATCTGTAACAATGATGCACATCTGTAATGATGATGCACATCTGTAATGATGGTGCACATCTGTAATGATGGTGCACGTCTGTAATGATGGCGCACGTCTGTAATGATGGTGCACATCTGTAATGATGGTGCACATCTGTAATGACGGTGCACATCTGTAATGATGGTGCACATCTGTAATGATGGTGCACATCTGTAATGATGATGCACGTCTGTAGTAACAGCATTCAGAAAATTAAAGCTGGAGGAACATGAGTTCCTGTCCAAGTTGGGCTATATTGCAAGACCATAGCTCAAAAAACGAAACAACAAAGAAACAAATGGAAAACACCAAACAACACTATAAGAAGAAATTCCCACAAAGAGAAGTATATTTTCCCTTGGTGTTCCTTCTCTTCTTCCCAGAGAGGATAACATCACACACTTAGTGATGCTAACAGGCGTGCCAAACCTTTTGACACTGAAATATGACATTGTCACGCAAAGTTTATACTCTAGAATTACAAAAGTAAACAACAATTGTAAAATAATCTTAGAATGTTTTAAGTAAGTTCAAAGTTTCATGTTGGGCTGAATGTTGGCTGCCTATGGCCCCTGGGCTGCAGGTTAGACACAAGTCTGCCATGTTTACATTTAGCCATAAATGCATAAGGCATCATTTTAAAGTTTAATTCAAAAAGATCATGGAATCAGAGCAATATTATAAAGTAGCATCCTGGGGTTGAGGATGGCTCAGTGAGTAGGAATGCTTGCTTGACAGATGTGAAGACTTCAGTCCAAATTCTCAGCCTCCATGTAATAGGCAGGCATGGCCTTATGTGTCTGTGACTGCAGAGTGGAGAAATGGAGACAACAGACCCCGGGAGCTTGTTGGCCGGCAGCCTAGTGATCTTCGGGTTCAGTGAGAGGTCCCGCCTCAGAGGAAAAAGGCAGGGAAGGCATCACCCTTAGCTCCTGCTGACCCTCCTTAGCCCTTACAATAGTTCTCCAGTAATTTGTGTACATGAAACTAGAGAAACTCCAAGTGATGATCAATTTGTTTCTTGTTTTCTGGCATACTGCATAAGACCTTTTCCTGTTTTTTTGTTTTGTTTTGTTTTGTTTTGTTTTTTTTTTTTTTGCTTTGTCACGTTGCCTGGGCCCTGTTAGAGGTAATTATGAGCACTTAGGCTTGTTTCCAGCACTGAGAGGAATGCTTCTGCAGTGTGCTTGTCATATTTGCTAGGGATCTTGGTATGTTGCTTGTGGGATTTTCTGTAGATACTGCTTAGCAGAATAAGGAAATCCCTGTGTATTCAGAGTTGGCAAGCAATTTTTATTTGTTGTTATGAGTAAGTCATGGATTTTACTGGAAGCTTTTCTGCATTCCTTGGGTTGAATTCTTCTTATTTTTTTAATATGGGGAATTATATTCTTTGATCAGCTAACAGTAGGGCCATTCTTACGTTTCTAGATCTAATTTCACTTGCTTTTTTTGCTCCTGAAAGATCGGCATATTTGGTCTATCAACAATTCATTTAGATATTTTGTGTCTGGGTTTAATTGGTGCGTGTTTTCGTTTCCCTGTGGCCACTCCTCTTGTCTACTCTCGTGTTGAGAGGCTGATTATTACTCTACTCCCTCCTCCCTCTCCTTCTTGTTCCCTTTAACAGGGTCTTACTCTGTAGTTGAGGCTAGCCCAAAACTGGCTATGCAGCTCAGGATTTCCTTGAACCGGTAGCAATCCTCTCGTCTCACCTTCTACTGTCCTTTGTAAAGGACTTTAATTCTGGGTTTTGATTTCATGCTCTGATTCCAACATCCCCGAAGTGGTTCTGCATCCTGGAGGAGATCTGGGGTTTGCTGTTTCCAAGCCTTGATGTGTCAGTTCTCTGGCCTCAGCCTCTATCAGGTGACTGATGGAGATCTGTTTGCAGGTTGTGGTGTGTCTCTGTGAAGGTCCCTTTCTCCAGTCTTTGGTCAGCTGCTCCACCTCCTGAGGTGAGCTCTGCCCTTCTCCATGGCAGAGCTATGATGCTCTGTGATTCTCTGGCCCACGAAGTGTTCCTGGAGTGCTGCCGGCAGGTCTCTGACAGTACCATCTATCTTTTCTGCTCCTCTCCTCTCAGGAATCAGTCCTGTGTTCTTGCTTGCCCAAGATAGCACAGCAGAGGATCTGTATCTTACATCCAGTCTTCTAAGGCTTGTCATTCCTCCATGGAAGGCCTTATTCTGTGTCCTAGACTCACCTCCCTTTTATGTCATGTGTGCTAGGATTAAGGTATGCACCACCATGCCTGGCTTGATCATTTTTAAAAACCTTTTCTCTTTTTCTGAACTGGACGCATACACTATGCTTTCCTGAATTTTGAGCAGCCATCTTTTTTTTTTTTTTTAAATAGGATTATCGTACTTTATCCTAGGTTTTCCCTTCTGTTTCTAGTTCATTCCAAGAAACTTTATATCTCTTAAAAGCTCTTTCCCTACTGCATCTGCATTTTGTGGCCTAAATCTTTAAGGTGCTTTGTGGTAGAACTTCCATGACTTGCCCCAGCTCCTCCAGCTAGTGCAATCTTCTTTCTCTTGGTTCTTCACTACTTTATTTCTACCTTGTTACTTTGTTCTTCAGAGAGTAGCTATCATAGGCCTTGGGGACTTGCAAAGTATTTTTGAATATTAATTGTGATGGAACAGCATCTGTTTTGAAGGGATGGAGATTATTTAATTGAGAGCCATGCAAACCAAGTCCAGAGGTGGAGACATCATTATGTAATGCAGTCGATGCAATGGAATCGGAGTTTATCTTTTCTCTAGAGACATCCTTTCATCTCGCCCCTGGAATCTACATGAAGGAAGGACAGAACTAACTCAAGAGGCTGTCTTTTGACCTCCACACATGTGTTGTAGTGTCTGCACATGGACACTCATGCACATAGATAAATAAATAAATAATAAAAAGCAAGAAGAAAAGAAACCACTTCTTTGACATTATAGTAGTCCAGATAATTCAACACCTTGGTTGTAATAAAAGGATAATATAAAACAAATGCTTTTATCATAGTAAAGAATTCAATAATATATAAGCAGTTATGAAATAAGGAACTTTCTGTGTGAGGATGAGAGCTAAAGTGCTTATTGCATCGAGGTCTGGTTCCTGGTACCTATGTAAAAGTTGGATGCAACGGTACTTGTCTATAATCCTGTACTTCAGGGAAATGCAGAGAAAGGCAGATCTCTAGGGCTTGCTGCCTGGCCAGTCTGGTGGAAACAGTGAACTGCAGGTTCAGTGAGAGACTCCATCTCAAAGATAAGGTAGGGAGTGGCAGAGAAAGATACTCGAAATCAACCTCTGGCTTCCACACACATACATGTAGAGGTGAGCACACTAGGACACTCAGGGATACAGACACATTTATATCACACACAGACTCACAGAGAGAGTACATAGGAGTCCTCAAAACCTTGTTGTTGGCAAAGAATTTCCAATATGTGATGCTGAAATCAGTCACCTTAGTCATAGTTTCAGTCCCTGGTACCCAGAAATGTCCCTGGTACCCAGGAGTGTCCCTGGTACCCAGGAGTGTCCTTGGTAACCAAGAGTGTCCCTGGGAACCAGGAGTGTCCCTGGTAACCAGGAGTGTCCCTGGGAACCAGGAGTGTTTCTGCTCATTGTAGAGTACTGTCCTCGAAGAAAAACATGCTTGTTTCCAAGACACCACCCTGATCTGGGTTGTTGATTTTCCCTCATGGAAGAGGATAAGGAGAGTCCTTACCTGAGGGCCCAGCCACTCTTCTTATCTATCTTGTAAGCATGCAATTATGCCCCGAGTGCATGTAGCCTTGGCACTTATAGCCTGGGAGAAGTTAATGAAGAAGCCATCATCCATGCTGGATGAAGACTTTCTAGTAGGACCATCTTGAAGTTATCCATGGTCCTGTGAATAACTCCTCACACATGCTCCAAGGAAATCCAGTGAACTCACAGAACTTGGTTTCTGTGATGGTTTGTATGTGCTCAGCCTAGGGAGTGACACTATTAGAGGATGTAGCCCTGTTGAAGTAGGTGTGTTACTGTGGGTGTGAGCTTTAAGACCCTCATCCTAGCTGCCTGGAAGTTAGTATTCTGTTAGCAGCCTTTAGATGAAGATGTAGAACTCTCAGCACCTCCTGCACCATGCCTGCTTGGATGGATGCTGCCATGTCCTTGCCTTGCTGATAATGGACTGAACCTCTGAACCTATAAGCCAGCCCCAATTAAATGTTGTTCTTGTAAGAGTTGCCTTAGTCATGGTATCTGTTCATAGCAGTAAAACCCTCACTAAGACAGTTTCCCAGGGTGAACTTTCTGTGTAATCATCCCTTCGTTTGTGGTTTGGATCATATTAGAAGCAGGTAGACATGGGTGGCTTACATCACCTCGGAAGGCTCTCTCATAGCATGGTTGCTTCTGTTCTGGGCACCAGACTTTAACAATCACTGTTTTCTCTGATATATAGCACTGTGCATGTTGTCCAAGTGGCACAGGAAACAAATGCATGATAAAGGCTGATTGGAGGGCATGGATTTGGTATTTTCCTGTCACACGAGGAGCTTGGGTCTTGTATTGGGCATTAGAGGCATCTGTTCCTGCTACCCCAGTTCAAGATAACCTCTGCTGCATGCTCCAAGGGGTTCCTGCTCCAGCCTTGGTAAGGCAGCTGAAATATCCTCTTCTGTAAAAATTTACAGCAAAAGGGCGGTTTTGGAGACATTTATTCTACTATATGAAATATTCTTTTTTTTCTAATAGGAATTATTTTTTAAATTGTTGTGTTCTCTTTATATGTGTAGTGTGTATGTATGCATGTATATGTGTGTGTGTATGTGTGTGTGT
>JADRCD010183546.1:0-12070 GCA_019843815.1 Montemys delectorum
TTCTCTTGTATTTCTTTAAGGGAGTTATTCATGTCCTTCTTAAGTTCCTCTATCAGCATTGTGAGATGTGTCTTTAGATCCAAATCTTGCTTTTCTGGTGTTTTGGGATATCCAGGGCTTGCTGAGGTGGGAGTACTAGGTTCTGGTGAAGCCAAGCAGTCTTGGTTTCTGTTGGTAGGATTCTTGCGTTTGCCTTTTGCCATCTCTTGATCTCTGGTGTTAGAAGTTCTTGGTGTCTTAGAGTTTGACCTTTCCTTGCTGCCCTGCAACTCCCCTTCCACTCCTGAGGTCTTTGCCTCCCAGCTGGTCTAGCCTGAGTCCTTGGGCTGAAGTCCGTCTTGAAGGGAAGCTCTCCCCTAGCAGGGAGGGGGCAGAGATGGTCTCTGATCCAGTTCTGTAGCTCAGAAGCTGAGAGGCTCCTGTCCCTGCAGTTCTGTGACTCCCCTGCACTTCCTGAGGCCTATGCCTCCTGGCTGGTCCCGACTGATTCCTGGGGCTGAAGCCTGCCCTGAGTCCTTGGGCTGAAGTCCTCCCTGGAGGGAAGCTCTCCCCCTGAGTCCTTGGGCTGAAGTCTGCCCTGGAGGGAAGCTCTCCCCTAGCATGGAGAGGGCAGAGATGGTCTCTGATCCAGTTCTGTAGCTCAGAAGCTGAGAGGCTCCTGTCCCTGCAGTCCTGCGACTCCCCTGCAATTCCTGAGGCCTATGCCTCCCGGCTGGTCCTGCCTTAGCAAGACCCCAGAGAGAAAATGGCAATCTCACCTGAGTCCTTGGGCTGAAGTCTGCCCTGGAGGGAAGCTTTCCCCTAGCAGGCAGGGGGCAGAGATGGTTGCTGATCCAGCTCTGTAACTCAGAAGCTGAGAGGTTCCTGTCCTCATATTAAGATATTAAAAAATGTAATTGTCACTTCTTGTTGTTTTTGTTGTAAGAGGTGGAATTAGATTTATGTGGATTTGTTGAAAGATTACTTTCTTGCTTCTTCTAAGGTGTAGTTTTGCTCCTTCTGTTGATGTTTTTCATCTATTATCCTTTGTAGGGCTGGATTTGTGGAAAGATATTGTGTAAAATTTGTTTTGTCATAGAATATCTTGTTTTCTCTATCTATGGTAATTGAGAGTTTTGCTGGGTATAGTAGCCTGGGCTGGCATTTGTGTTCTTGTACGGTCTGTATGACATCTGCCCAGGATCTTCTAGCTTTCATAGTCTCTGGTGAGAAGTCCACCGTAATTCTGATAGGCCTGCCTTTATATGTTACTTGCATTTTTTCCCTTACTGCTTTTACAATTCTTTCTTTGTTTAGTGCATTTGATGTTTTTATTACTATGTGATGGGAGAAATTTCTTTTCTGGTCCAGTCTATTTGGAGTTCTGTAGGCTTCTTGTATGTTCATGGGCATCTCTTTCTTTAGGTTAGGGAAGTTTTCTTCTACAGTTTTGTTAAAGATATTTACTGGCCCATTACCTTGGGAGTCGTCACTCTCTTCTATACCTGTTATCCTTAGGTTTGGTCTCCTCATTGCATCCTGGATTTCCTGGATGTTGTGAGTTAGGAGCTTTTTGCTTTTTGCATTTTCTTTGACTGTTGTGTCAATGTTTTCTGTGGTGTCTTCTGTCCCTGAGATTCTTCTATCTCTTGTATTCTGTTGGTGATGCTTGTATCTATGACTCCTGATTTCTTTCCTAGGTTTTGTATCTCTAGGGTTGTCTCTCTTTCTGATTTCTTTATTGTTTCTATTTCCATTTTTAGATTCTGGATGGTTTTGCTCATTTCCTTCACCTGTTTGATTATGTTTTCCTGAAGATCTTTAAGGGATTTTTGTGTTTCCTCTTTAAGAGCTTCTAGCTCTTTACCTGTGTTCTCCTGTATTTCTTTGAGGGTGCTATTTATATCTTTCTTAAGGTCCTGTATCATCATCATGATAAGTGATTTTAGATCTGAATCTTGTGTTTCCAGTGTGATGGTGTGTCCAGGACTGGCTATGGTGGGAAAATTGTGTTCTGATGATCCCAAGTAACCTTGGTTTGTGTTATTTATTTTCTTACACTTGCCCCCTGCCATCTGGTTATCTCTAGTGCTACTTGCCCTTGCTAAATCTAACTGGATTCAGTTCTTCCTGTGATCCTGGTTGTATCAGAATTCCTCAGAGTCAGGCAGTATCTGTGATCCCGTGATTCTGGGATCCTGTGACCCTGGGCTTGTTAGAGCACCTGGGAGTGCAACAGCTTCCTCTGGGTTTGTGGGACTGGCTGTGGAGCCTGGGCCCAAGTTCTGCTCAGGACACCAGCTCAGAGAGACTGGAAGGAACCTGAGCCACTCTGCTGGAGGAGCTCCTGTGTGCCTGGTCCCACAGGTCCCAGTTACTCCAGGTGTTGGGACAGATGTTGTATCCTCTTCACCTCTGATCCTGAGAGTTTCAGAGCACATGGGCGTGGAACTTTCTCTGGGTGTTGTGGGACTAGCTGCAGAGCTTGTGCCCAAGGTCTGCCCAGGACATCAGCCCAGAGAGACCAGCGTGCCACTAATTTTAATAGTATAAAGTATATGTCAAATAATTCAATTGAATGAAGCATATGATTTTTAAAATATTTACTCATTATTACTTTTTCACTTATTCACTTTCCATCCCATTCACTCCCCCCTTCTTGGTATCCTAACCTCCTATCCCCCTACCCTGATATCCTCCCACCCTGCCACATCAAGTCTCTGTGGCTAGGTGCATTCTCTCCACTGAGGCCAGATGAGGCAGCCCAGCTAGAAGAACATGTCTACGGATAGGCAACAGCAGGGAATAGCTTCTGCTCCACTTGAAGACCAAGCTGCACATCTGCTACATATGTGTGGGGAGGCCCAGATCTAGCTCTGTATGTTCTTGGGTTGGAGGTTCAGACTCTGAAAGCCTCAAGGGTCCAGGTTAGTTTATTTTGTTGGTTTTTCCTATGGAGTTCCTATTCCCTTAGAGGCTGTAAGCCTTCCTCTTGTTCTTCTGTTAAAGTCCACAAGCTCTGTCCACTGTTTGGCTGTGGGTGTTGGCATCTGTCTAGGTCAGCTGCTGGGTGGAACATCTCAGTGGACAGCCATGCTAGATTTCTGTCTGTATGGTTCAGGACCCACAGGTCTGATGAAGGTAAAGCACCTGCTTTCATTGTGCTAAAATTTAACATTCTTCAGTAAGTCCCATTTAGAGGCATTATGCATTTGCTTTTGTTCTGATCATGTTCCTTTCTCTTTGTCTAGACTCCTCACTTAACTTAACCAGTTTACTCTGTTTCTAAAGTAAGTAATTTTAAGAAAATCTCTCCCTAATCTCACAGAAGAATGGTATTACAAGATAGCCGCAATTAGTTCACTAATTTCCTTTATAGTCTAATTAGCAGCAGTTATCAAATTCATCTGAAATTACCTGAAAAGAGTTCATAGAATAGTTTCAGAAATGTGAACTTCTAGCAACGTAGATTTTTGCTTTGAGTTGGTTAAATTACATATTATACAAAGAGTCTAATTGCAGCCCCTACAAAGTTACTTTATAATTGTTCAAAATCCAATTCAAGTTTAGTTTTTCTTTACAAACGTTTTGTAAAATCAATTCACTGCAGCCCTAACCTGTGAGCAAATGGATTCTTGCATGTGTGACAGATCTCTATTTATTTGCATTTGGAAGCCTGTGGCTGTCATTACTCTATGACCTGGGCATTTAAGTCATTCAGATAATGTTCTCCTTTTCTTTCTACACTTCCTGTTCAATTTAGTGTTTGTTTATTATTTATTAAGGAGCCTAAATATTATGGCCCATTTTTCTCTTTGGCATTTTGGAAGATGCAGAAATCTTTTGGGAGTGTAATTAGCAGGAGAGAATGATGTGAACCACTTAGGAAGTGAGGACTGTGGGTAGTCTGGAAAAATCATAATCTCAGGTTTCACATGATGTATCAAGCAGATGTGCAAACAGAAAACAACCAAGCGGAACAAAACAATACCACCACCATCAACAGCAGCAGCAATAACTAGCACCACTAATATCAGCACCCCAGACAAGTATCTATTTCACTTCCTTAAAACTCTGGTGTCATTCCTGTCCTTACCAACCTGATAGAAGTTAATTTGCCTTTCCAGGTGGACAAATCATTAGTTGTTTTATGGGTCATTGGTAGACATGTTGATTTAGTAATACCAAAAAGGGGGCAGGCAAGGGAAAGATCTTCCCAGGTACTCAGTTGACTAATTTGTCCTCTTTAACAAACTGTTTCTGCAAACAATTGTTTTCATAACAGAAACATCTTTTCCTTTTTCTCAGTCCTCTAGGAGCTTTGAGAGGCATCAGCTTGCACTCCCCAGTGTGTGTATTTTGACCCATTGACTTTATTTTGATAAACAGCTACCCAAAACACACAAAACTACCATGAGGCACAAAACTTAAACTCTGTTTTTCATATGCAGAGTCTTTAAAGTGTTTTTACCAGTCATGAATAAAACCATGGAAACCAATTAGCGAGGTCAGCATTCAGTGAATTGTGGGTGGGAAACTACCCAATTGCTGATATGTTTTTCTTGAAGTTGTTGTTTTGTTCAGATGTGAAATGAAGCTGCTGTGGTAACCAACCCCTATATACCATATACTTCTTCTATTAGAGATCTGTAAGAAAACACAAACAACCAACCAGCCAACCAACCAATTAACCAACCAACCAACCCTAAAACAATCGAATTAAAACAATGCTGAGCAATTTTAATCATCTCCATAATTCAACCCTATGAAACTTCAAAGTGATGGTGATGGAGAAATGAAGATGGATCACTGTGAAACAGAGCATTCCTGTGAAAGGGGTCAAGTGTATTGCCCATGCTCAGAAGGGATCAGGGTCAATGAGTATGTTTTGAGTGTCAGCGGCATCATGCATTTCACATATGAAGGGGACTTTGAGGAGAGAATCTACTGCCAGATTCTCTGTGTCACCAGTAACGTGTTGTTAAGAATGATCAGAAATAGGAAATTGTTTAAAAATAATCAGAATAGGAAAATTTTTTCCTCTCTGTTTTCTAGCAGAATGCTGAGAAAGTAGTCCTCAGGGTCTCTTATAAGCTATGTGTAAATCAATGTGTTTTACATTAGAGAGAGGAGAAACCAGGCTATGTCCCTTGGAATCCGCTCTCCTTCTCTCTCTCCCTCTCTTCCCCTCCCCTCTCTCTTCCTTTCTCCATCTCTCCCTCTGTCTCTCCTTCTCCTTTTTTTTTTTCCTGTCTGCTTCCGCATCTCTGTCTGCCTATTCATCTGAGTGTGTGTGTTTTCCTCAGATGCTGCTGCAGACAAGGAAAATTCATTGTCTGGGTGGGTATAATTATCAGCCTTTCTGCAGGGAAGAGCGTATTAGTGCAGGGATCAGATAAAGGTAACTGAGATACAGGCTGCTGAGGAGGCACCACTAAGGAAGTAATGCTAATGAGAGGTGACACACTCATTTTAGGGGGAGTCTTATGATAGAGAGGGAAAAGAAATGCATGTTTCCAGGATAGCTGTAAGGTTCTGGAGCACGGAGCTTCAGGATTCTTAACAGAAGCTTGGTTTCACTGTACAGTTAGCTATGAGCAGCCAACATCTTTTATCTGCTTTATGTGACCAAAACTTTGACCTCAATTATACTGAATGACAAGCACAAAGAAAATTGGATTCCGAGGCTTAAAGCTTAGACTCCAGGTCATTACTAATGTCATTAGCTGGCTCTCTGATGAATTAATTTAAAATCTCTTCATTATATGGCCATTTTTCCTTTCTTAAAACCATTGAAGATGCGACCCCTTTTATTATGGTTATTTTCTCCTGTGCTTTATAAATTCTAGCTGTATCATGTCTCTCAATTAGGAAGAACAGGAAGTGAGTGTATTGGTATAATTTGGGCTCCAAGTAATGGATGCTGATTGACAGCTGTAAAGAAAAAAAAATAAAGACAATGTTTATGCTAAAAACAGACTTGGGTTTGAATAGTAGACAGGGATAATGATAATATCTTTCTCAAAAAATGTTGGGATGGTTGAATTTTTAGTCATTTTCAGTATTTGTTGTCCACTAGAATCCTTTCAGGAAACTTCAAAATACGAGGCCATCCAGACTGTATGAACAAATGCTGTTAGGGTTCTCAGGTGCAGCTAAGAAAACAGACAACTTGATTTAGTGCAAGCGTATGAGGATACTATGCAAAATAGACAGCATGAATAAGGAGCTGTTTACTGGATGGCAGTGGTGGTGATGGGGTGAGTGTGGTTAGGGAAGAAGACAGTGCCAACCTGAGTTATAAATGTGTGTATCTATAGTTTCTACATTTTCTATATACTCAGGTACATCATCAAATTAGTCACAACTTTTTAAGGAGAAAATCCATTTATTCCATAGCTGCATTTCAATAAAATCTCAATAGTTTACATGTAAAGGATACCCTTTTTCAAATTTATTATGTTACATTGCTGATACTACAAAAGCTTCAGTGTGGGAAACTAGTACATTTGTGGTACAATCTATTAAAGACACGTAAAAATAAAAGAAATAGTTTTAGGCACTCAGTCAGGTAGACAGGTTCTTTGAAATTCAATAAATATATAGTGCCTAGAAATAAATCATGCATTAGCTTATCACATCAAAAATTCATTTATCTAACATGAAGAATAAATTACATTAAATATCTTAAAAGTTCTCATTATTTAGTCACAGTTTTTTCCATTTTCTCTTTTGATGTAAGATTGTTCTCTCTCCTGCCTTAGGAATAATTGTGATCTCAACAGGATGTTAAATTACTCAGAAGTTAGTATCTGTGGAAGGTATCATTTTATAAAATGAATTTTAATTAACCATTTGATCTTTCCCCTTCCCTGGAGTAATCCTCCTTTACAATTCTTCTTGTGTTTTCCATATTATGATATTAAGAAAATAACAGGCCCTACCTAGTCTTTCCTTTGCTGAACTTTCCAGAGAGAAAATAAAGCCACATGTTTCTTCAGTGGCAGATGACTCCTGAAGAGCATTTTTCTATCTCTGATGGTTCAGAAAAAAACAAAAGAATTCTTAACATTTTCCTTTGAAACATGAATTTTCTGCACATAACCTCACATATCTGCTGATGGGCAGTTCTGACCACACAGAGAATACACAGTTAGAACAGTTACTCAACAACATCCATGTAAATAGCACAGAAGTCTCCCACTGTACTGCACAGTTTCTGTGTTCTTATTGATGTAAATTTGAAAGGCGTTTTATTATGAATCCGACAATGACTGGGGAAAGACAAGAGCACATCAGCAAGGTTTCTTCAAGTTTCCTTTGAGAAGGATCTCCATTTGTGTTGAGATTGATTTGGAGATAAGGAGCAATTTGAGCTCAAAGAATGCTTCCTTAGGGACAGTTATTTAAACTCATTACAGATGGGCTGACTAGAGGTAAAATTATTCTGGACATTATATATGTGTGTATGTGTGTGTGTGTGTGTGTGTGTGTGTGTATCTATATAATATGTATATATGCATTATATGCATATATGATGTCCAGAATAATTATGTAATGTAAATACAAATAATATATCATATTATATATATATAGGCTAGCTGAGGCTTTTTTTTATTATTTTCATTTTTTAAAATTTTTTTATTGGATGTTTTCTTTATTTACATTTCAAATGTTATCCCCTTTCCCAGTTCACCCCCTGAAATCCCCTGATCCCATGCTCCTCCCCATGCTTCTATGAGTGTGTTCCCCCACTCAACCACCCACTCCCACCTCCCCAACCTGGCATTCCCCTACACTGGAGCATGGAGCTTTCACAGAACCGAGGGCCTCTCCTCCCCTTGATGCGCAACAAGGCCATCCTCTGCTACATATGCAGATGCAGCCATAGGTCCCACCATGTCTACTCTTTGGTTGGTGGTTTAGTCCCTGGGAGCTCTTGGGGGGGGGGTATGGTTGGTTGATAGTGTTGTTCTTCCTATGGGGTTGCAAAGCCCTTCAGTTCCTTCATTCCTTTCTCTAACTCCTGCATTGGGGACCCCATGCTCAGTCCAATGGTTGGCTGTGAGCATTCACCTCTGTATTTGCCAGGCTCTGGAAGAGCCTCTCAGGAGACAGCTATATCAGGCTTCTATCAGCAAGCACTTCTTGGCATCCAAAGTAGTGTTTGGGCTTGGTGACTGTATATGGGATGGATCCCCAGGTGAGGCAATCTCTGGATGGCCTTTCCTTCAGTCTCCACACTTTGTCTCGGTATTTCCTCCTGTGAGTATTTTGTTCCTCCTTCTAAGAAGGACGGAAGCGTCCACAGTATGCTCTTCCTTCTTCTTGAGCTTCATGTGGTTTGTGAATTGTACGTTGGGTATTCTGACCTTTTGGGCTAATATCTACTTATCAGTGAGCTCATACCATGTGTGTTCTTTTGTGGCTGGGCTACCTCACGCAAGATGATATTCTCCAGATCCATCCATTTGCCTAAGAATTTCATGGTTATTGTTTTTAATAGCTGAGTAGTACTCCATTGTGCAAATGTACCACATTTTCTGTATCCATTCCTCTGCTGAAGGACTTCTGGGTTGTTTCCACCTTCTGGCTATCATAAACAAGGCTGTTATGAACATAGTGGAGCATGTCCTTATTACATGTTGGAGCATCTTCTGGGTATATGCCCAGGAGTGGTATAGTTGGGTCCTCTGGTAGAACTATGTCCAATTTCTGGAGGAACCACCACACTGATTTCCAGAGTGGTTGTACCAGCTTGCAATTCCACCAGCAATGAAGGAGTGTTCCTCTTTCTCCATAACCTCTCCAGCATCTGCTGTCACCTGAGTTTTTGATCTTAGCCATTCTGACTGGTGTAAGGTGGAATCTTAAGGTTGCTTTGATTTGCATTTCCCTGATGACTAAGGATGTTGAACATTTCTTTAGATGCTTCTCAGCCATTCGATATCCTTCAGTTGAGAACTCTTTGTTAAGCTCTGTACCTTATTTTGATAGGGTTATTTGGTTCTCCGGAGTTTAACTTCTTGAGTTCTTTTTATATATTGAATATAGGGTTGGTAAAGATCTTTTCCCAATTTGTTGCCTGCCGTTTTGTCCTATTGACAGTATTCTTTGCCTTACAGAGCTTTGCAATTTTATGAGGTCCCATTTGTCTACTTTGGATCTTAGAGCATAAACCATTGGTGTTCTGTTCAGGAAAATTTCTCCTGTGCCCATGAGTTCAAGGTTCTTGCCTACTTTCTCTTCTATTTGTTTCAGTGTATCTGGTTTTATGTGGAGGTTCTTGATCAACTTGGCCTTGAGCTTTGTACAAGGAGGTAAGAATGGATGGATGAGCATTCTTCTACATGCTGACTGCCATTTATTCTTTAATCCTTTTTTACAGTCCAGACTTCATCCCCCTCCTGGTCTGCCCCTAACTGCTCCCCTGCACATACCTCTCCCCACTCCTCTCCAGGAGGATGTCCCCACCTCCTCCCTCAACCCACCAGGTCTCCCCACTGTCTGGAGTCTGAAGTCTCTCAAGGGTAGATGCATCCTCTTTTGTTGAGGCCAGACCAGGCAGTCCTCTGCTGTATATGTTTTGAGGACCTCACATCAGCTAGTATATGCTGCCTGGTTTGTGGCTCAGTGGCTTCTGTCCATTGGTTGGATGCTAGTATCTGCATCTGACTCTTTTAGCTGCTTGTTGGGACTCACAGAGGACAGACATGCTAGGCTACCTGAATTTAAAGCCCCAAATAGAGGTCTTGAACTAAGAAAGAAAGTGACATTTGTCTATTTGTTTTACATGTTAGAGGAAGATGGCAATAGCTTTTGTAACTGGCTGGGAATCGAGCAGATTTTAACTTTGGCCGTTCAGACAATATGAGTACAAAGTATTAATGAAACTAGCAGAAAAAATACCAGCCACAGCTATTTGAGAGAGTCTGAATTTATTTGGGGCGTAAGTTGGAAAAGATTTTATTAAAATAAGCTATATTACTGACTCTTTCACTTGGTAGCATGTCAGACTGACTTGTGAACGCTTATACAACATATAGCTATGATCCTATGACTCTGATCCTCTACAATATGATAGAACCCTGACAACATCATAGAGAGTGAAATATGGCAGCTACAAAAGGACACATATACTGCAGGAACTCCCTGATTGGAGGGTCTGAAATAGTGAAGGTTAGAGAAAAAATGTACAAAGGTGATTGCTAGTGTTAGAAGTAGAGAGGTAAGGAGTTCACTATATACCAGGAAAAGACTTTGTAAAATAAAAATAAAGGGATTCTGGAGATCAACAGTGATGGGTGCCTAGTGTTATGATTGGAAATGGCTGATAGACACCTTCTTCTCCTCTTCCTTCTCCTCCTCTTTCTTCCACCTTTTCCCTCTCTCCCTCTTCCCCCTGCATACAGTCTTCTTTCCCCTCTCCTCTCTCTCTTTCCCTCAGGGCAACTTCCCTGGCCTCCTTGCCAGTGAACTCATATGAGAGACAGCTTCCCAATAAAACCTGGATATATATACGTATATATACACACACATATATATGTACACACACACATATATATATACGTATATATGTATGTGTGTGTATATATATATGCATGTATGTATATATATATGGTGGATCACAACTATCTGTAACTTGAGTAGTTCCAAAGGATTGAAAAAAAATGTTTATTTAAAAGAGTTTCATACCATATCCATTTAGCCAAACAACAGTAGTAGGTTCATTCCTTTCACTTAAGACCACTTTAGCCATGTTATTTTGAAGAGGTTTACAGTATTAAGGAGTAAATTTTCTCCTGTGGAACAGCCCTTAAATCCAATGAATGTGTGGTTGGTTATCCCCATTACAACCATGCCATTTAGTGTATCAGTTGGCACATCATACTTATGTGGCATTAAGTGTTCACTGCTGGGCAATTCCATTGATGACTTTTCTGACCCAATGAATTTCCTAGGATCTTGAAGCACTATGAAAACTAGCAAAAGAGAGGAAGTATCTAGGTTGGTTCTAGCTCAATTCTCTAACTAAAGTGGTTGGTACATTCAGTAATAGTATCTAACCAATTAATTATAGGCACAAAAAGCATCATATTGCATTGTTTTATGGGTAGCCTATACTTAACTGATAACTTATTGGGAAGCATCTCATGCCTGGCACAGAGATTTTTATTTAATAATCTATGTCTTCTGGAAGAAGCGTTGTGTACTTATGCAGAGTACCTCTATTCAAACTCTTTATTTTACTTTGCTTATATTATTAAGTTAGACTACAAGGCAATGGGTTTAGACAAACCTTTTATATTATACATTATAGTTTTAACTAATCCATTCCCAGCCTCTCTTTTCCTCCATTCCTTTGCTCCCATCTCCACTTAAACCTTTAACTCCCAGGATCCTTCACTCTGCTTTCACATCACATAGGTTCTACTATCCCTCCATCACTTAAAGCTTCTTCTTTTTACTTGAATAGTCTTTGCTAGATTTATAGACTCAATAGACATATCAATTAAACATCCAAATCCAAAATTCAAAGCTAACATCTACATATGAGAGAGAGAGAAAAAAAAAGAAACATTTTTTTCCCCCTGGGCCTGGATTATCTAATTTTACATAATATTTTCTAGTTTTATTAATTTTCCTGAAATTTCATTTTTTCTTTATAGGGAAATTAAATTCCATTGTGTATATGTCCCACATTTTTGTAATCTGTTGATGTGCACTTGTGTTTATTCCTATTCTTAGCTATTGTTAATGGATTTACACATGAATCTTTTGGAAATCTGCTCTAGAGTAGCATTGATAAGTCATATGGTAGATCTACTTTTAGCCTTTCTGAGAGACATTAACCTAATTTTGATAATGGCTGTACTTGATTTCATTCCTACAAATAGTGGATAAGGATCCTCCTTCCCTACATTCTTGCCAGTATTTGTTGTTATTTGTTTTCTTGGTGATATTCATTTTAACCAGAATGAGATGATATCTCAAAGTAGTTTTAATAAGCATTTTACTGATGGCTAATAATTTGAACACAAATTATTTTTGCAATTTCATTTCTTCTTTTAAGATTTCTTTTTCAGTTCTG
>JADRCD010183548.1:0-27380 GCA_019843815.1 Montemys delectorum
CCTACAGCTGTGCTCAGTATAGTTCTGTGGTATACATAGATGTAGTAAATAAATAAATATAAACAATAAATAAATTTTGTGAGTGCAGGGGTGGGTGGAGTGTTCCACGGTGTGTATATGAAAGTTGGAGGACAAATACAGATGTCCAGTCTCTCCTTCTTGGGGCATCCCCTCCACATGACCCTCTACATGAGGATCCCAAGGATCAAACCTTGGTTCTCAGGCTCACTGTCAAGTGCCTTTACCCTTTGAACAATCCCACTAGCCCAAGGCAATTTATTTGTCTGTTTGAGACGTGGCTTGGCTATGCATCCTTATCTGAATTGTACGTCGCTATATAGAGCAGTATGGCCTCAAACTCATAAAGACATAACTGCCTCTGACTCCCTGGTGCCGCACAGCCAGTCCAGGATTATTTTAAAGCACTGTCAGTGAACACTTAAACTCAGGGAAACAACCATGTATCAACTCACCCTGCCTTCCATGAAGGGGCTGGGTTAAACAAGCACAGAGGGATCTGTGTTGCCTTTCATGTCAGTGCCATCAATGCCATTATTTGAAACACACACACACACACACAAACACACACACACACACACACACACACACACACCTTAGTTAGAGTTTTACTGCTGTGAACAGACACCATGACCAAGGCAACTCTTATAAGGACATTTTATTTAATTCGGACTGCCTTATAGTGTCATCAAAGGCTGTCACTGGCCAGTCTTATTTGGCAGAGGTATACAGAACACGTAGCTTGCAGCTTCTGGTGCCATCATCAGCTTCATGGGAAACTGAAGGCTTATGGAAGGAGTGAGCTGGGCTCTAGAGAAGCAGATTGCCATCATGCAATGGCCCTGGGACCAGAACTTTTACCAAAGGGCTTTTCTAAGACAACCCAGAAAGTAAAATGCATCAAGATGGTCCTTGATCCGTGAACACTGTCTATTCCCATTAATAGGCAAGGATGCAGTCAGGGTCCCTAAGGTCTGTGTCTGTGTCTACAGTGTAAGGGGTACACGTGTAGCAGTCATTCCAGAGTCCCACTGGCTATCTTTCTGAAGCATCTACTGCTGCAGTTCTCCCATCTCTGCTCCAAAATCAGACTGCAGAGACTCGCAGGGAAGGCTCTGGAAACGCTTCCAAACATCCACGTGGCCTGCATCTGGGTATTTAAAAGATAATAACACCTGCTCATTTCTGAAGAGAAACGGAGGAGCCGTGGATCTGGGAGACAGGGGAGTCAGGGAGGGGACTGGGAGGGGTGGAGGGAGGGGAGACCGCAGTCAGAATGCATTGTGTGAGAGAAGAATAAATAAAAGGGAAAAATAGAAAAAAAAAATAACGACAGTATTTGTTTGGATGGCACAAAAACCCTCAGGGACAGTCATGACACTCTGGTGTACAGATGGGCCTTGAAGAGCAGCAAGTGTTCGCTGGGCACTCCTGGATTGGTCCCAGTTTTCTTAATCTAGAATGTTGCTGTGTAGAGGGGAGGAACTGATAACTAAGATATAGCTCCCTAATTGTCTCTTGATTGGGTCAATAAAGCAGAAGCTAGTCTCTGGGTAAAGGATAAGGCGGGATTTCCAGGCCGGACAGGAAGAGAAGGGAACACAGAGATAATTGGGTATTCAGACCAGGCTGTGGAGTGGGTAGGAAGGGGCAGATTGTAACTCTTGGGGACCTATAGTCTGTAGTAGCCTCTGAATGCGGAGGCGCTAAGGAGGATGGGGCAGGATATTATTTCCCCAGCTGTTGAATTATCTGGCTGGTTTTAAAATATTTTCCATCCGCAGAGACTCAGGTGGGCAGGAGAAAGCGGACCGGGGACCGGATAGTTGGTCCGTGGAACTCGAGCAATAATAGCTCCGGGTGTTCTCAGAAGGGACGATTGTTGGAGGCTTGGCAAAGACAGCCGGAAGAATGTGCTGGATGGAAGTGGAGCCAGCAGCTTGATCTCGGAGCTAAGTCGTGGGGGGCTGCGGCACCAGGCAAAGGTGCAAACGTGCCTTTTAAAAATTACATGCAGCATTGCTGTCCTTTGGCTTCTCATCTATAGCTCTCACTGTGTAGAGAACCGTCTCCTCTCGTCCTGCCCGCTCTAGGACTTCCATCACAAAGGCATGTTGCATTTCATCAAAGACTTTTTTTTTTTCTGCATCCATTAATTTCAGCTTTCTTTTTCTCTTTCTTCTTGCCATCTAGTGGGCTTATGTTTGGGCTGTTCTTGCTTTTCCAAATCTTTGTGCTCTGTTGTTCAGTCACTTCTTTGTGCTCTTTCTGAAATGTCTTAATATATTCAGGACTGAGTAGCTCCCGGAGGCTGTATTGTGCTCAGTCTTCATTTTCATTTGGTTTCAGGAAATTTAAAAAATTTTTTTCTTGATTTCTTTTTTGACCCATTTGTCATTCAGTAATGAATCGTTTCATCTCCAGACCCTGGGGATCTGATGGCCTCCTCTGTCCTCTGAGGGTACTAGGTACACACATGGGGCACAGATCCAAGAGCAGGTAGAACACACATAAGCATAAAAATAAAAATAAAGAGGAGTGAGCCTCTAAATCTTATGATTATTCTAAGAGTGCTACTATTATTTTTTGCTAATAACTATTAACCTCCCCTGCATATGCTTGTTCTTTCTAAACTGAACTTCTTAAGGCTGGAATGTGAGGCTGTGTGCATCTTTCCTTACTAGGTTTTGAGCCAGTGATCTAAAACCTAACTTGTCATCGATGCATACAATGAACACTCCTGTCATACGTTCACCTTAACATAGGAAGGAGGCTTTCAATCAAATGTCTTTCAAGAATGCAATTAGCTGGGTGGTGGCAACAGCCACGCGCACCTTTAATCCTAGCACTCCAGAGGTAGAGGCAGATGGATCTCTGAATTCTAGGACAGCCTGGTCTACAGGGCAAGTTCCAGGATAACCAGGGCTTCCCAAAGAAACCACATCTCAAAAACAACAACAATAACAAAGACAACCAACCAAGCAAACAAGCAAACCAAAAATACAATTAATATGCAGTTTCAATATCTGCAAATTAGGAATGTCATAACTGCCATGGCTTCCGAGTCTTGTGTTGTCTTTCTTGTCTGTTGCACTATTAGGGTCTGAGTAGGTGTCAATCAGGAAATTCCTTGAGGAGCCTGAAAAGATTCCAGGAAGTGGTGGGTTGACCAGTGTTGCATAATAACTCATGATTAAAATGCATGATTGACTAATTAAGTTAATTCGATTTAGTTTTTATTTTTGAGACAGGGTCTCACTGTACAGACAGGCAGGCAGGCCTTGAACTCACAAGGTACACCTGCCCTTGCTTCCCAAGTGCTGGGATTAAAGATGTGCAGTAGTATACCCAGTGTGTATTTCATTTTAAATGAGAGAGAATCTTTTAATCAGAAAATTAAAACACTCACCAAAAAAATCAGTCTTACACACACACATACACACGCATACATTTTAAGTTATGGGGAATAAAGTTTACTTTGGTAGGAAGTGTTAAACAAAATTGTTTCATACACTAAATTCACATATACATATGCATATACACAAAAACAACAACGAACAAGATTAAGGAAATTTTTCTTTATTGTTGTTTCTCTGAAACAGTTCAAAGAAAAAAACTTTGGTACTATTTTTTTTTTCAAACTGTTTTAAAAGCAAGTGCTTGGGCTCTATAGTTAGCTTAGTAGGTAAGGGCAATGCTGGGGATCTACATGGTGGTTGGAGAGAACTGACTCCTATAAGTTGTCCTCAGGGTCTACACACACACACACACACACACACACACACACACACACACACACACCAAATAAATGTTTTCAAGCATAAAAATAGCAAGGCTGGAGAGATGGCTCAGAGGTTAAGAACACTGGCTGCTCTTCCAAATGTCCTGAGTTCAATTTCTGACAACCTCATGGTGGCTCACAACCATCTATAATGAGATCTGGTGCCCTCTTCTGGCTTGCAGGCAGAACACTGTATACATAATAAGTTTTTTGTTTTTTTTTTTTAGAAAAAGAATAAAAGTAGCAAATAACAGCAGGCACTTTTTTAAAGTGTGTCTTTTAGTAAGATACACTGGAACAGTAAGTGTATCCAAATGAGCAGCAGTGATACTTTAAAGCCTCCTCCCATTTTGTTTTAAATTACTCCACAGTTGGTTCTTTCCTGGTCAGTTCTTTCCTGGTCTTCCTACTTGGGATCTCTTCTTACTTTACTCATTGTATCCCAGGCAGATTCTTGAAGCTCAGTATGGACCTCTTCCAAGCCCATGTTCGCACAACTCCAGAATTCTAAGGGTGGTAAATGTTAGAAAATAAGTAGCTTTGAAAGAAGGTAAGATTAGCAGGACCTAGTACCCAGCTTGAGACCACAGGGAAAGGAAACAGATGCCAATCAAGACATGTTAGGAACCCGAGTTTATTATTTCCATAACACGAGTTTCTTTCATGATTAAATGGCCCATGGAAAACACATGTTTCTATTCAGGTACAAACTCTTTGGGTGTTAACTAGATAGATCACTGGAATTTCTTTTGGAAGACTTTCACCCCAAAGATGAAGCCAAATTATTTGTGAACACTTACAGATTAAAAATGCCATGTAATTATGTATGTATTGTAATAAAGTTTAGACAGTGGGAGAGAAGCCAAAGGGGACATGAGTAAACTTTGGAAGATAGCTATTGCTCCATTTTGGTTTTTTTGTTTTGTTTTGTTTTCGAGGCAGGGTTTTTCCATATAGTCCCAGCTGTCCTGGAACTCACTCTGTAGACCGGGCTGGTTTCGAACTCAGATATCTCCCTGCCTCTGCCTCCCAAGTGCTGGGATTAAAGGCGTGGGCCACCACCGCCCAGCTATTGCTCCATTTTGTTTGTAGCACTGGAATGTTCCCTGTGCGTACAAAGTAAGAGAGTCTGACTCATGCTCAACTTGGACTTAGGAAGTTGAACTTGAATTGCAAAAGCAAGTATTTTCTATTACATTGCACATGCACTCTCTGTGATAATAAATGTTCGCCTTGCCATTTTTATTTTTGCTGCCATTATTATCTGATCATAACAGATAAAATCTCAAATGTTCTGTAATAAATATTATAATTATTTTATGGCTTTTGGGAGGGCCTCAAATTGTTTGGAGAGTCTAAAAATACTCAGATCGTATCTCTCCGTTCTTTGCAGAACATCTCAGAAAGCCAAAGCAGTGCCAGAAGTCTCCTAAGGACGAACAGAACGCCAGCAGTTGTGATGGTTTCTCGGGTTTTCAGTCCCACGTGGCAGGGCGTGAACTGTATGAGCAAGTCTCCCATGTTCATGTTGCAGTCGTGGTTCGGTTGTCGATGTCAGTGAGTGTAGAATGGCTGAAACCAGCAGGTATATATGTCACTAAGAATGATTGTCATTGACATCACGGTGCGTTAGTCATCCCTTTTTGGGTAACTACTGGCAGCCAGGAAACTGTAGCAGATCACAGAGCTCTGAGGTCAGACAGGAGTTTGAAGCTAAGCGATGCCACTTACTCGATGATTCCTCAAGCGATTAGCTTTGTCTTTGAAACTTTTGTTTGTTCAATCTCTAAAACTGCAGAACCTATATTAACTGTTTAATAATTATGATGTTTATAATAACTTGTCAGAGAGGGAGCAAATGTTGTGAGAGGGGAGGGAGACAGAGAAAACATCTACTCAATCAGAGTCACAAGTTCCTGTGATTTTTGTATGACAAAGTGACAACTCTGATTAAACTTCTGAAAAACTAACTGCTAAGCTGCGAGACATGAGCTGTTCAAGAGTTTATTATTTCCTAATTAGAATCAATTTACCACGTTGAGAGAATTGAAAGTACAGTTGTCTTTCGGGCATGGCGTTGGATAGCTGAAGGACAGGAAAGAAAGACTTCATTTTTCACTAAATTTATTTACTTCCTTTAGACTTTACACTATATGCATTAAATATCCATTCAGAACTCTCTAGAAAATTCAAAACTTCACAGAATGCTCATATTATGGTATTTCTATGCTAGATGAGGTCAGAGGGGCAGAATGCTTTGTTTCCCAGGGAAACACATTAAAAAGCCTTATTTCCCATTCATTGCTTTAGTCCTTTTTTTTTTTTTTTTTTTTTTGGTTTTTCAAGACAGGGTTTCTCTGTGTAGCCCTGGCTGTCCTGGAACGCACTGTGTAGACCAGGCTGGCCTTGAACTCAGAAATCCACCTGCCTCTGCCTCCCAAGGGCTGAGATTAAAAGCGCGAGCCACTACCGCCCGGCATTATTTCATTCTTTTTTAACGTGTGTTCAGTTTATTTAGCAACTTTTTATGGGTTTGTGTGTGTGTGTCCCCAGATTCATTTCTTAAAAAACTCTCGACCACTGTTTCCTCAGTGCTTGGCATGTGGTATCATCATCTTAACTAAAACTCTTCGACAGGTGGGTGATTATGCTTGCTGAGCACCTGCCTCGTGAAGATAACGGGAGTGATTTCTGGAAATGTTTAAAGAATTCAACAAGTTTAAAGTAGGTGGAGTTTAGATGAGCAGCAGATTAAATGAGCAGAACCCTGGGTTCTGAATCCAGCTCAGAAACAAAGACAATGTATCAGAATTTTATAAGGTGTCCTTGCTTGTCTTATACAGTCTAGTGAGAGACTGTGAACCTGGGAGGAGTCTGAAGGAACAGAACAAATGGGAGCTGAGCCAGCATCAGTAAAGCATCTCAGGTTCTACTTCTGGTCCTCCTTGTCCCACTTCAGCCCTGAGCACTGAGTGAGGAGGTGCCCCGAGTGCATGCACGTGTGTACACACACACACACACACACACACACACACACACACACACACACACACCCATGGCAGGTGAAGAGTCAGAACTACAGCCAGAGGGGGTTGTGATTGTTCACCTCAATTCCAATGTATCAGATGTGTATATGTCGAAAGTTAAATGTTAACAACAAAAGAGTCTTAAAAATGTATAAAGTAAAATAGTTACAACAAGCTACTTAATTATTGAAGACAATTAAGCTAAGCTTAGGGTAGGATACATGCCCACGGTCTGCACAGTGTGCAGCAGTGGAGGCCTGTGCTTGGCATCCCACTCTGGCTCACACAGGGCAGGTTCCAGTCATGGGACATCTGTTAGTAGTATGTGTTCTTGAAGTGGAAACTTCTGGTTTGTTTTGAAAGGCAGTTATGTCAAATGATGTTTTGCTGGGGCACACAGGTGAAAGGATGTCTTGCTAAAGCAGACACAAAAAAAAAAAATGTTTTCCTGAAACAGATGCAGGTGAAAGGGTTTTTGATAGAGCAAACACATGAAAGGATCTATGATGAAGAAGTATAAATATGACCCGGGAGACAGTGAAAGACAATCACTGAGCATTGGTTTGATTTGCTCCACCATTGCTATTCTTAGTTCAAGACACGCATGTATTCACCTTATATAGTGTTGTTGAGCCCAACTTGTGATGATGACACCATTTAGAGAAGCTCGCCCAAGAACTGCTCATGAAATTCCTGCTGCAGCTTGCTACTTCTGCGGCCTTGCCTCAGGCTGGTTGGAGAGCCTTATGATTTCTTAAGGACTGAACTACAGCTGCTGGTGTCTGGTTTTTGTCGGTCTGCCTAGAGGACTGGTCTGCAGGTGCTGAATCCTTATTTGGTGAGAGGACTGAACTGCTGCCAAAGAAGATCGAGCTCACCCCCAAAGAACTATTGCTGAACAGGTTCACTCCCCCCCATATCCTAATAACTTTTCTCTTCACTATCTCTGCTGAGTGGTGGGCTAGAGGAGAGAGTGAACCTTTATTAAAAGTAGGTTGCAAAAAAATGTATGCCTATATTTCTGTGCAGGTGCATCTTTCTATTTTGATTTTGAAAAAGGAGCCAGTTCTCTTCTTCCATCATGTGAGTCCCTGAGAATCAAACTTACATCACTGGCGTGGTAGCAGGTACCTTCACCCTCTGTGTCATGCCTTCAATCCCTGGAAACATACTCATACATAGGCAACCTGGCCACCTGTAACTCCAGTGCCCTGGGTGACATTTTGAGTGTGATGATGCTACTGAAGCATGGTGTATTCCTGATGTGCACTCTGGTTTTTCAAGACAGGGTTTTCCTCAATAGCCCTGGCTGTCCTGGAACTCACTCTGTAGACCAGGCTGGCCTCGAACTCAGAAATCTGCCTGTCTCTGTGTCCCAAGTGCTGGGATTAAAGGTGTGCGCCACCTGACACACACCTGATGTGCATTCTGATCCATCAAAGGAAAGTTAGCTTTCAATTAGCACACAACTTATGTATTTATTTTATGCCCCCCCCCAAATATTAGCAGTAAAACTTGCTGGTGAACCAGAATCAGCCAAGCAGGACTATTCTTGCCTATATTTTATCCATGTGTACTGGGCATTAGACTCAATTATTTGTATAACTTTAAACATGACTTTCTTGCTTCTAAACTTAATTACAACATTCTCACCTTATATTAGGTATGTTCTGGGGCTGACTCAGCTTTTCAGAAACTGGTGATTGTTGTTCTCCATGAAATTAGCTTGTTTGTTTTTATCAGGGCGTGATTATGTATCTCAGGCTGGTCTTGAATTTGAGTTCACAATCCTGTCAACCTCCTAATGTATGTTTACATTTGTGATCTTCCTACCTTATCCCCAAATGCTGGGCTTATAGAAATATGCCAATATAAAACTATCATTTAAAACAGCAGAGATGGGCTGAAGAGATGGCTCAGAGGCTGCCTTTTAACTCTAGTCTCAGGTGATCCAATGCCTCCTTAGGCTTCCATAGTCACCTATATCCATGTACACGTATCATACATGGTCTCACACATACACATAATTAAAATAAATCTTGGAACTGAAGAGATGCTTCAGAGGTTAAGATCACTGACTGCTCTGCTCTTTCAGAAGCAGTTCAGTTCCCAGTAGGAAGCCCACAGCTTACAACTCCCTGTAATTCCAGTTCCAGAGAGCTGGTATCATCTTCTGGCCCCAGAAGGTACCAGGTACACAGGCAGTGTATTTACGTACTTGTAAACAAAACACTCATGCACATAAGATAACAATAAAAATGTAAACATCTGCCGGGCAGTGGTGGCACAGGCCTTTAGTCCCAGCACTTGGGAGGCAGAGGCAGGTGGATCTCTGAGTTTGAGGCCAGCCTGGTCTACAGAGTGAGTTCCAGGACAGCCAGGGCTATACAGAGAAACCTGTCTTGAAAAAACAAACAAAAAAAAAGTAAACATCTTTAAAAAGTAAAAAACAAAGGGGGCTAGAGAGATGGCTCAACAGTTAAGAGCAGTTATTGCTCTTTCAGAAGACCCAGGGCCAGTTCTCAGCATCTGGGTTCAGTTCCTAGCACCCACATGGTAATTCACAGCCATCCACCCACACAACTCCAATTCCAAAGACTCTCACACCTTTTGATCCTCTTGAATACCTTGCATGTACCTGGTTTGCATACATGCATACAGGCAAAACACTCATACACATAAATAAATATTTTTTTAAAAAAATTGTAGAAACATTAGAGATCTTGAGACAAACTCCCAATAGATGCCGTGCCTCTAAAGATGAATAATTCAGCTGGTCTTGGTGGTACACACCCATAATCCCAGCACTCAAGAAGCTGGAGCGGAAGGAAAAGTCTGAGTGGGGACTTTGTCTCTAAAGTCCTCAGGACTAGGTAGGAGAGCTCAGCAGGGAGTGCTCTGCCAGCATACATGGAGGGAAGAGGAAGCAGGATTCAGTCTTCAGCAGTGGGGAGGAGAGGCCAATTTCCAGTTATGATTTAGTTGGTCTCTGTGTGAGGTCTGCAGTCTTTAGCACCCTGAAGAATGCCTCTCTCTCTCTCCCTCTCTCTCTCTCCCTCTCTCTCCCCCCCTCTCTCCCCCCCCTCTCTCTCTCAGAATGCTTTTTGAGCTGCTGCCTGCAGCCTCCTGAGATGGAAGCTGTGCTAATTTGCCTGATGGAGCTCCATTCATTATCCAAGACAAGGCATGAGCTTATTTATTTCTAAGATGTATACATACTTTCTTACTGCTCACAAGCTTTTGCTCCTGGTTCTTGTGAAAGGATAAGAGGGATTTATTAGAGTTCCCTTGTTTTGAATCAGAAAGTCAGAGTTCTTGTAACAGTGAAGACGCGTTTAACCCCATTGTATAAACGAATTCTTTTGTGCTTTGTTAATACCACAGCCTAACTGTTACTGGACAAAGCCTGATAGTATTGGGCTAACACAAACTTTCATCAGAGGATCACTCTAATTAGCTTTTTTTTTTTTTTTAAAAAAAAAAAAACTTTTCAATTATTCTAAGTGAAAAGGAAATGGCAGGAACATAGAAGCAATCATGCCCCCTTGCTCTGCAGAAAGGCATCCTATATATGTTGTTAGGTCTCAAAGAAACTCAGGACAAATGGCGGGCTGAGGTACCTAGTTAACATAAGCATTGCAAGTACCTGTTACACGGTCATCCTAGCTGGCATGCTCTGTTGCTGCCCTAAACGTCTCCAGCCCCTGAGCTTTGCTGCTCTTCCCCTAGCTTCTCTTGCCTATATAACACAGCCACTTGGCTATGGGTCCTCCTCGGCTTCTCTCTGGCCCCTTTCTCTTCTCTTTCTCTTTCACTCTCCTTCCCGCCCTCCTTTCATTACCCAGTTTAGTCTGCTGGCCATGCTCAGTCTGGACCATTCCAGATGCCTCTGACTGTGCTCTCCCTGATATCTACAGCAAACCTCCTCAACCTTGGATCTGTCACATCCTCATTTTTTCATTCATAGTTTTTTAAATAAGGAAATTGTGTGTCTTGCAACATGCTCTGTCCTACTGCATGCACAGTGATATATGTAAGCTATATGGACAAGGGGCTAGTGCTTTTTTTTAGTTCATCTTTTAGTAGGATAGGACAATGCACAAAAGTTTGTGCATGTGCGTGTGTGTCTGTGTATGTGTGTGTGTGTTTGTGTGTCTGTGTGCGTACACGCATGTGTGCATGCACAAGTAGTGGTCTCACTATGCAATCCAGTCAGTCTTTCAACTTGCAAAGATCCTCCTGAGCACTGGGATTACAGGCATGTGCCAGCATGTCTGGGATGGCATATAGTGCTATTTTTTTAATTTTATTTATTTTATGTATATGAGTACACTGTAACTATCTTCTGACACACCAGAAGAGGCCATCGGATCCCATTACAGATGGTTGTGAGCCACCATGTGGTTGCTGGGATTTGAACTCAGACCTCTGGAAGAGCAGTCGGTGCTCTTAACTGCTGAGCTATCTCTCCAGCCCCATATAGTGCTATTTTTAAATATGTGTAGATTGGAACTGGAAAGATGCCTCAGTGGTTAAGAACACTGGCTACTCTTCCAGAAGACAGGGGTTCAATTCCCAGCACCCACAAGGCAGCTCACAACAGTCTGTAACAAGATCTGACACCTCAGACATGCATGAAGCTAAAATGCCAATGCATATGAGAATAAAAATGAAAAAGAAAATATGCATGGATTAATTAAATTTTATGAAAGGGGAATCCTTTTCTCTATTGTATGGCTTGCTTTTTCATGGATAACCACTAGGTGGCAGTCATGCCTTCCTAAATCAATATGAGGCTTGTGAGACTTGTGAAAACCATTAGCTCAAAGAACTTGAGGTCAAGATGATTAAGATTACTGGTTGAGAATAATGAGTGTGAATTATCAAGCCAGGTGAATGAAAAAGATAAATTAAAATGAAGACATGACTCCTCCTAAGGGGTTGAGGTGAAGGTTTATCACAGAAAGAAGGGAGAAAACAAAGACAGAGGTATCTATCTGGAAGAGTATATGAGGAGAGAAGGAGGAGAGAGGAAACTGGGTACAGCAGCCAAGAAGGCAAGAGGGCAAAAAAGCCGCATAACTAGAACGGCTGGTTTATATAGGGAAGAGCAGCAGCGGGGAGGGCAACCCAGCTCCTAGGCTGGAGAAGTTTAGGCAAGGGGATGGGGCATACCAGCCAGGAGGACCCTGAAAGAGGTAGGGACTGAGGGATTCTGGGAGAACCTGCCAGCCAGCATCAGCTTTGATATATAATAGGCATCTCAGCCTTTTGTCCTGTGTTCAAGACTTAACACCAGTTTAGAGAGAACTGAACTGAGCCAGCAGGGTTCAGAAGGGTAAAAAGCAATTGACATGATTGTACATTTGGGCTTCAGGGTTTTACATCTCTGTCTTAAGATCATACTTAGTTAATAGCAGGGTCTCAATGGTTGACATTCTGGCACATCTTGGTGAATATTCTTAGAATATTCTTAGAATATCTCTTAGAATATGAGATTTTTACATGGTTGTAAATTTATACATTGACCAGCTGTGACCAGTTCCTTTCCCAGGTGGAAAACTTGTTCTCACCTGTCAGTAGATGTTTAAAAGTTGTTTTGGATAGCAACACAATATTTAAAAATGAAAAACAGACTAAGTGTAATACCAGATAATAATAGAGGATACACTTTCCCAGGTGAATATTACTCCAAAACTTTGGAGTTGAACCTTTAACTGGGACCTTAGTCTTAGTTTCTGTGTTCATCCTATTCCTGCCCATTGTTTTCTTCCTTCACAGCTTCCTTTGCTTGGAGCAAAAGAAATGCAGATTCAATCTAAGTAAGCCCTCCACACATTTATCCAGTCATTTACATAATGGTCCGGACTTCTAGGGCTTAGGGAGCTAAGAGTGTTGCTCAGGGTTAGAGTTTACCTAGTAGGCATGAGGATGGGAATTCAATCTCTAGCCCCATAAAAGGAATCACACTGGGGATTCAAAGATGGCTCCATTGTTAAGGGCACTGGCTGCTCTTTCAGAAGGCTTGGGTTCAATTCCCAGCACTCACAGGGCAGCTCAGCCATTGTCTGTAACTCCAGCTCCAAAAGTTCTGACAATTTGCCTTCACATAGATACACGTGCAGGCAAAACACCAATGCACATAAAATAAGCACACACACACACACACACACACACACACACACACACATTTTAAAAAGGGAATGGCAGGGGGCAGTGGTGGCACACGCCTTTAATCCCAGCACCTGGGAAGCAGAGATTTCTGAGTTCAAGGTCAACCTGGTCTACAGAGTGAGTTTTCCAGGACAGCCAGGAAACCCTGTCTCTCCAGACCCCCCAACCCCATTACCCAAAAAAGGGAGTGGCAAGTGGTTTTACTTGCCAGTGCCATGTAGGCATTCTTTAATGACACTCAGTTAATGACTAATGGCGAGTGTGAACTGAATAATTCAGATTACTTAACTTTCATTTATTTGTTGCATCTATTAGATTTGTCTCCTTTGATTGGCCTATAAAGGTCATTGAATGCTCACAAATATTCTTTGAAGGAAAGAACACTATTGTCTATTTCATGTTAGCATCTTCTTGAATACATTCACCAGAATGCATTTCACTATTCTTGTGAAAAACTCTTTATGAAAAATATAAATACAATAATGTTGAGAAATATTGCTCTCAAGAGGCAGAGGCAGGTGGATCTTTGAGTTTAATGCCAGCCTGATCTACATTTCAAGTTCCAAACCACAGTTCCACTCTTTCCCACACATAAACAAATACAAACAAAACCAACAAAACCAAGACAAACAACACAAGAATGAATGAAAGACAGAAACTGTTTTTTTAAAATATTTATTTATTATTGTATATGAGTACATTGTAGCTGTCTTCAGACACACCAGAAGAAGGTATCAGATCCCATTAGAGATGGTTGTGAGCCACCATATGGTTGCTGGAAATTGAACTCAGGACCTTTGGAAGAGTAGCCAGTGCTCTTAACTGCTGGGCCATCTCTCCAGCCCCAAGACAGAAACTGTTATGCCCAAGTTGCAGGGACCCCAAAGACCAACCACCTAGGAGCCAAATTTTGATGCAAACCCACAAGAGTATTATGAGCTCAAGAGCAAGGACCCTCATTGTCACAGTTGCAGGGGGTCAGAGGTGAGAGCCTCGAGTCTAAGGATGCAGGCTATGTATTGTGGTTACAGCGAGCTTGGGGAATTTCCATATGGGTTAGCAAGTTAATATTTTTTGTTTTGTTTTGTTTAGTTTTTTCGAGACAGGGTTTCTCTGTATAGCTCTGGCTGTCCTGGAACTCACTCTGTAGACCAGGCTGGCCTTGAACTCAGAAATCCGCCTGCCTCTGCCTCCCAAGTGCTGGGACTAAAGGCGTGCGCCACCACTGCCTGGCAGCAAGTTAATATTTTAAAAACTGCATTTCTGGCAGAATCTGTAGGAATTGAACACGGGGGCAAAACCACCTGACACACAGGATGGCTAAGTTATCTATTTCCTGCAGGATGTCTTAGGTTATCTATATGAACCTTGACCCTGCTGTTGTAGCCTGACTAGCTGTTGCTGGAGTTCGGGGTGCCATAGGATGTTTGCTCAAGTGGACTTTGTGGTTTCCTCCTGGAATTGGGAGTTTACCCCTGCTCAGGAGCTTCTTCTCAAAAACGTAGTTAGTTGGGTTTTACAAAACCACACACACACACATACACACACATATGCAGATACATGCAGATGCACACATGCACACATGCACTCACAGAAGGAAACAGTTCTTGTGCTCGTGGACAAATCTTCTCCCTCCCTCTTTTCTCTTTTTCCTTCTCTGTCCCTACCCCTCCCCCCCTTTTCTTTTCTCCTCCCTTAGTCAACCAAAACCCACCCACATTCCAGAAACAATGCCCCCATCCCCCACTCCACCTTCAGTTGTCATCACTAAAGGCCCATGTGACATGTGTCAATAAAGCAACATGTTTCCACCATCACTATTGAGTATTTTCACTATGCACATGTTTCATACCTCACCATAAAGCCCACACTATCGTGGCCTGATCTCTCTCTCTCTCACTCTTTCTCTCTCTTCCTTTTACATTCCAGCTCAGAGCAGCTTTTTCCTTACCCTCCCACCCCCCAAATCTCTTTCGTGGGTCTGTTGTGTGCTGTGATTTTCTGGCATTCTCTCCCACCCCCCGAGAAACCCTTACACCTTTCCCTCTTCTTTCTCCTCTCCTTCCCTTTCCTTCCCTTGTTCTCCTCTTCCCTCCCTTCCCTTCTCCTCTCCTCCTCTTTATTTTGGGGAGTGGGGAGGAGTTTGAGACAGGGTTTCTCTGTATAGCCCTGGCTGTCCTGGAACTCACTCTGTAGACCAGGCTGGCCTCGAACTCAGATATCCACCTGCCTCTGCCTCCCAAATGCTGGGATTAAAGGTGTGCACCACCAGTGCCCAGCTACCTCTCCTCGTCTTTAAAAAATTGTTGTGGTCCTTGTCAGCTTTACAGGAAACTCCATTTTCCCAAATTGTGGTAGTTAGACAAAAGCCAGCCTTCCTCAGGAACCTATGAAGCACGGTTCCCTCTACCAAAAGCAGTGTTTTCCTTAATACTGGCAAAGGGACAAATGGCTATCTGTGGTACCTGTTAGCATGCCAAAGTACATGCTGGCCTTCAGGCTCCCTAAGTATCACAAGTACCTGTTTACAGAGTCCACGTTGACATCCTTGCTCTTCTCTGTCCTCTCCCGCCAGCCCCCCCCCCCAACTCTCCTCTGTTCTCCCCTCCCCTCAGGATTCCCCCTTCCCCAGCTTCTCGTCTCTTATTCTGCTATGGTCTCTCTTGGCCTTCTTTTGAGCTCTCTCTTTTTCTCTCTTGATCCTTTCTTTGGAAGGAGCAGCCCACCTCCATCTTAAGCTTAAAAGCTATCTTACAGTTAAGACAAAGGAAGTTCATTCCTGTTTATGATTCCTGTTTCTTGAAGATTGGGCTGTGCCCTATCTGTTACAACTAGAAACGGTTCTGTACTGCCTGTTTCAGGACTCTTTCTTTCAAAAGACTATATGAAAGAACAAAGCAAACAAACAAAACACAGAAAGCCGGACGGTGGTGGCGCACGCCTTTAATCCCAGCACTTGGGAGGCAGAGGCAGGTGGATTTCTGCGGTGCCCGACAGTCCACCCTAAACCCAGAAGTTTGTTTTGTTTGAGACAAGGGAGCTGTCCTGGAACTCGAGGCAATCTGGCTACTTAGAACCCCAAATTCTGGGATTAAAGGCCTGAGTCACCATGTTAGGCTTTAACTAACCCTCATGGTTATGTTAGGCCTCAGCTACTCGTCAGACTTGCTGCACTCCCTATCTTAGGTTTCCCTGACAAACCAGTGAACCAGAGCGAGCCTCCCCGTACGCCCTCAGTTCCACAGCGCCGTAGTAAGCCGAGCACCGCTTCTGCGCAGCCGCGGGCTACAAGAAGCGGAAGGGGCGTGGTCCTAAGAGGAAGAGCCCGGTCCTAAGAGGAAGAGCCCGGCCCTAGAAGGGAAGTAGTCGGAACTGGGAGGCGTCTGGAACCCGGAACCAGTGGGAACGCAAGACTACTCGGATCCCGGAAGTGCGGACTCAGGACTTCCGTCCCGGAAGCTCAGTTTTAAGCATGGCTTTGGGAGGGGAGGGACGCAAGAGAAGGAAGGGCCAGGAACGGAGGTGAGTGGTTACCGGCGTTGGTGTGGATGGGTTGGTGGTGAGTGGCGCAGCGTGGCTGAGAGTGTGCTTGTGTTTGCAGGCAAAGCCCTGAAGACGGCGTGGGGAGTGCGGCCACCGACTATCTGGTGGGACAGGTCGCCGACAGCTTGCGGGGCGGCCCACGTCCTCCTGGCGGCGGGACGGGGCGGCTGGCCGCTCTCTTCAGCACCGCGCAGCCATCGGCTCCCCCTGTTTTTGTGCCTGTACCCCAGGTGAGTCGTCGGGCTGGACCTGAGTATGCTTTTAGAGATAGATTTAGAGGGTAACTCGCCTGACAGCAGTAGCTGTCTGATCCTTGAGCTGGGCTAGCACTTCACCCTCAGGCGATTTGATTGACAGGGTCTCCTGTAGACCATGCAGGTCTCAATTTTCTGTTGTGTACCCGAGGATAATCTTAAACTTCTGAGCCTCCTCCAGCCTTTCAAATGCTGAGATTACAGAGTTGCTCCACCATGTCCGACGTTACTTTTTATTTTGAGACGGGGTCTCACTAGTTGCCCACGCTTAGCATACACGGTAGCCCAGATTCTATATTCCTGCCTCAGTTTTCCACTGAGTAGCTGGTGCTACAGGTTTAGCGTGACCAAACCTATCAAATCTGCTCCCGTGACGAACGTCAAGAATACTCTGCTTCTCTCTGAAACCAGTGAAGAAGTATCCATGTAGAAGGGCATCGGAGTATTGCTCAGAGACTTGGAGACGGGGACTTTGCTATGTATCTCTGGTTGGCCTGGCACAGTTCCTCCTGCCTGTATATCCTGAATGCTGGAATTACAGGCATATGCCACAACACACAGTTTTAGGGTCAGGATTTTTGAAAGTTTGAGGTTTTAAATATGACTTAAAACTTTTGAAAGGAAACATCTAAGAAAAGAAAACTTGATGATGAAGACGAAAGCGTGTCCCATATTAAAAAGCCAGTTTTGCAAGAGCCTGCGAGAAAAGTGAAAGTGAAGAAACTCTCTGATGCAGACAAGAGGCTGGCAAAGAGGTTAGTGGAAATCTCCTTTTTGCTGTATTAAATACCTCAGGCAGTTTTTTGAAAAAAAGAAATTAATGCTCATCTTAAGTTTTCCATTGCATATTCCAAAAATTAAAAAATACATTATATAAAGTCTCATACAGGGTTAAAAATATAAGAAAACCATTTATCCTAAGTGAATAGATACTGGTAGATCAGCTCCTTAGGTCTTTGTGTCCATGACTGCATCTTGTTTCTGAGCCAGCCTTACTGGGACTTTAATCCCTTCTCTGTTTCCTGAGCTGGAATTCATCCTTTGGCTTATGTCAAATGTTTTAGCATGTCTGTCAAACATGAATTTGGTTTTCATAGGAACCACGGAACATATGAGTTAGTCTCTAAACAGATACACCACTTTTCTAGTTAGTGTTCCTCATTCTTTCTTGGAGATTTCTTGCATCCCAGGTGGGCCTTGGACTCACTGTGCCTCCTCAGCTGCACTTCAGCTTCCACAAACCCTTGGCTCTTACTTCCTTCTTGCTCCTTCAAATTTGTTTTCTTTCTCCATTTTTACCCTCTCTTCTTTCAGAAAACTTTTAGTAGTTATTATGCTTGTTGTCTGCATGTGTGTCAGTGCTCTTCTATCACGGTGGCCTGTGGAAGGAAGCCAGAGACCAGCTCCGAGGAGTCCATTCTCTGTCTCTCTGCTGTCTGGGTCGCAGAGTCAGGCTGGGGTCATCCAACTGCACGACAGGTGCCTTTGCCTGCTGAGCAATTGCTCAAATTTCCCACCACCCTCACACCCTCTGAGGACTTTGCTCTGCTCACACTCGGTGACTGCTTTCTCAAAGCTTTGCATTCCTAGTGATCTTTCTGTCCCCTTGCTTCTGTTTTGTCTCCGAATTAAGATGAACACCTGTCCTGAGCTTGCTCTTAGGAAACAGCTTCTTCTCAGACTTCTTGTTAGTCACCTCACAGCTGTTCTTTGTGGGCACTGCCCTTGTGTCAGCCCTGAGCACTAGACCTGTTCCTTTTGACTGGCTATTCCTTGTTCACCTTAAGATAATGCTTCATGACGCTAGAGGTGGACCTCACTTGATAGAGTGTTCCTTGTACCATGCATACACATGCAGAGTTATCCTACACTATATAGTGAGTTTGAAGCCGGCCTAGGTTGCATGACACCCTTCTTTAAAACAAAACCCAAAGAGCAAAATAAAAATCCTTCAAACTGAAATCCTCCTGCATTAATGGTACTTCATTTCTAGATAGTTGCTTAAGCCAGTTGTCCTGTGATCTCGCCTCTTCACACACAGCTACTCAGTTGCTAAGTCCTGAAGCTTTTTTCTTTTTCCTTCCTTCCTTCCTTCCTTCTTTCTTTCTTTCTTTCTTTCTTTCTTTCTTTCTTTCTTTTAATGAAAAGATAGTCTAACTGTATTTTTCTATTCCAGTCTGAACTTAAGCTCCTCCTGCCTTAGCTTCTTAAGTCTAGTCAGTATTCTTTAATTCTCTTGTTCATTTCCTATTTTCTCCATTGCATGATTGACTTGGGTCTGTGTGTGTACCTGCCTGCCCTCCTTCCTCTCTTCTTGCCTTCCTTCTTCTTTCCTCCCTCCCTTCCTTCTTTCTCCCCTTTCTTTCTGTGGTGCCAGGCATTGAACATACAAAAATACATGCTAGGCAAAGTGCCTTGCTGAACTATGTCCTTAGACTCAAATTAATTTTTGAAATACAGCCTGACTGTGTGGTCCAGGTTGGCTTCCAGTGCCCAGGTGATTTTTGTAGGTAGTCAGTCTTGTGGTCAGATGCTTTTGCATAACTGGTCACTCTCAATTGGGCCCCACTGTACCTCTTTTTCCTTGCCAGCTAGATTAAATGTTGAAGTGAACAGATCATTGTACTTGGGCTCTTGGTGGTGGAGTAATAGTAGTATTTATTTAAGACTGGACACACACTGCTTTCTTCTTTGAGAAACCTTTCTTGGTCTTCATGTTTCTGGTAGGGTATCCTAGCCATTGCCATACTAGCCGTTGACATGTGATCACTGCCTACCTCTATAGTGCACTCATGAAAGGCTTTAAGAAGCACAGTGGGAACCCAGGGAGTCATTGCATGGCTTCTGCTGCCCCTTCTTTTTTCTTATCTTAAGACCCCTGTCTAGTTCTTGTCAGTGTGACATCAGACTTGAGTGTCCCTGTGCACCAGTACTATCTGTTTGTATTTACCATTTCAGAGCTTTGAAGGGACAGTATCAAGACACCTCAAGACCAAGTTCCTAGCACAAAGGAGATTTATTTGCCCAGAGGGATAAAAGGGAGGGAATAAGAGACAAAGACTTAAAATAGAGGATGAGGGAGAAGGGGAAGGGAATCAGGGGGAGGGAGAGGGGACGATATTTGGTCTTGGGGGTTAGGGGGTAGGGGATAGGGGATGACAATGACCACAGAGGACTGCCTAGGTAAAGAGGAGACAAAAGTGGCCCATAGGCAAATGGCAGTTTATAAAGGTAAAAGGGGAAACCCTGTGTTAGGGTAAGGTGTTTAATTTTGATTGGGCTTGTTAATTAGGGCAACCAAAGGGGGCTTCTGATGCTGGACCTTGGTAGCCATCCTTGAAAGAAGGACGTGGCCAAATAAGGGAATAGACCTTGGTGGTTAGCTTTAGGAATGTAATCTAATGTTTTTTAGCAAGGGGTGGGGCAAGGCCTGTCATAGCCATATTTGACATGCTTGGTGGGCTAGAGTCCCTTCACTTTAGTTAGCAGTCCTTCAACTAGTCAGAACTCTGATAAGTAAAGACTCATGTTATAATATTTAAGGAATATCAAATATTCCTTAAACTCTTGAGGATAGACTTTGTTTTCTAAAGGTAGCAGGCAGCAGAAGCCAGCAGAAGGTGTTTGCAGTGAGGACCAGGACTGGTTTTGTCACATGCTGGGTTTTTTGTTGTTGTTGTTGTTGTTGTTGTTGTTGTTGTTGTTGTTGTTTTTGACTCCTCCTTTCTTTGGTTGTTCCTTAAAAATTAGGGAAAGTGCTCTAGCAAGTGCTGATTTAGAAGAGGAGCTTCATCAGGACCAAGGGGAGAGAAGGAGGAGGTCTCAGTCTCGGGGTAAAGTGACAGATGGAGAAGCGCTGGATGTTGCCCTCTGCCACAATGAGGATGGGGGCCAAAGAACAAAAATCCCACTCAACCCCGAAGAGGAGCGGTTAAAAAACGAGAGGACTGTGTTTGTTGGCAATTTGCCTGTCACATGTAATAAAAAGGTGAGTGAGTGGGAACCTAGAGAAGCTATTGACTAAAGTTATGTTTAATGAGCTCATAGTTGATAACTAACTGTAGTTTCACTGTGCTTCCTAATCACTACACCATATGTGGGTTCTGTATGTTTGTATATGTGGGGTGTGTGTGTGTGTGTGTGTGTGTGTTGCTTGGGCTTGACTCCCGGCCCTAATTCAGGCTTTTGAAGGTCATGTTTGAAATGGCAGTGGTCTACTTCTGGTTTTTTTGTTTGTTTATTTGTTTTTTCTCTTCTGCTTTCTTCCTATTAATGCTGCTAGAATGTTTTTGGGGTTTTTGGGGGGGGGGTTATTTATTTATTTATTTATTTATTTGGTTTTTTTCGAGACAGGGTTTCTCTGTGTAGCCCTGGCTGTCCTGGAACTCACTCTGTAGACCAGGCTGGCCTCAAACTCAGAAATCCGCCTGCCTCTGCCTCCCAAATGCTGGGATTAAAGGCGTGCGCCACCACTGCCCAGCTTATATTTTTATTCTTAGAAAACACATTTTGTTACCTAGTGTTTCATTTGAAAAGATACCATGTACTGTCCTTTAATTAAATAAGTCTACTTTTTAGAATTGTTTTTTGGTGTTTTGAGACAGGGTTTCTCTGTGTAGCCCTGGCTGCCCCGGAACTCACTCTGTAGACCAGGCTGGCCTTCAACTCAGAAATCCGCCTGCCTCTACCTCCCAAGTGCTGGGATTAAAGGTGTGCACCACCCCTGCTGGGCTTTTAGAATTGTTTTATGTGGATGAGTATTTTCCCCACATGTATCTAATGTGTACCACATGTATATCTGGTGCCTGTGAGGTCAGAAGGCATCAGATCCTCTGGAAGTGAAGTAATGGATGATTGTGAGCCATCATTTGGGTGCTGATGGTGGACGCCATGCAGGAAGACTTGCAGTGGGCAAGTGAGCTCCCTGGAGACAGCTGTCTGCTTGCTCGGCTGCAATGGGTGAGCTCTGGTGAGGCAAGGCCCCAGAGACTTAGTCCCAGGGTTACTTCTTGCTACTGATGTCCTTTCTCATATTTATCATCGTCATACTCCTCATTTATTTTGTTTGGTGTGAGTGGACTCCAGGAGACCCTCACTGCCTATAGCCTGGTGTGATTACTTCCTGGGTGATAGCCACCCTGTTGGGCAAATTTCCTGCAGATCAACATGAAGATGAACTTTCATGAATTAATGCTGTTTAGATGAATTAATGACTTTATGGAATTCCTGATTTGATTCAAATAATTTTAGGAAGAAAGCTTAAAAGGAGAAAGTTTTAGTTTTATCAAAAAAATGTAATAAAGTTAAAATCAAGAATAGGATATATCCCCTCCTCATGGACTAGTAATTAAAGGCCTCATAATAAGGAATACAATGAGCTTTCATAAATTACACTAAGAAGAGAAAATAGGCTGGGAAAATTTATGATCAAGGAAAAACATTCTAGGTCAGGTCTAAGGATGAAGCCACGGGTGAGCACTATGATAAAGCAAAGCCGTGTGAAACTGTTGCTTTGAACTTATAATGAGCTTATAGAGTGAAACACTGCTTTGAATTGACTTACTATTGACATCCTTCTGTAACTGCTTTTGTGTGACATTTTTAAAGAACTTTTGTCTAAGAAGGTATAAAAAGACTGAGAGAAAGAATAAAGTGTTGTGTTTGGGCTCTATTCCACCCACCAGTGTATAAATGTATATATGTCTGTCTGTACATACAGACAGACATATATAGGTATATGTATAGGTATATGTATATGTATATGTATATAAATATGTATGTACATTTTTGAAATTGATGAAACAGGTGGTCAGGCCTGGCTTGAGTGCTGTATATGTATGCAGGCATATACTTCCTATCTTTCTTTCTTTCTTTCTTTCTTTCTTTCTTTCTTTCTTACTTTTTTTCCTGTTCTCTGTGAAATTGCCAAAAATTATCAACTTTTGGCCCCAGAATAGCAAGAGAGAGTTAAGTTGCCAGAAGTCATCAGCTTCTGGCCTCCAGAACAGAAGAGAGGGTTAAAGGTCAAAGGTCATCAACCTTTGTCCTTGTCCCATGCTGCGTTCCACCTCAGTACTTGACCCTGTCTCACTCCTCCACCCTCATGCTGAGAACCAAACTCGGTCCTACTGAACAGTGAAAAGCGTTCTAAGCTGCTGAGCCTTTTCTCCAGCCCTCCTTTGTGTTTTTGAGTCTATACTCTAGTCTTTAACTCATGGTAATCCTTCTGCCTCTACCTCCTAAGTAGTAGGATGAGAAACTATGCCCAGGTGTTGTTTTGTCAGTTTTGTATCATCTCCCTATGAATCTTATGTGCCCCAGGCTAGCCTTGACATCTCAGTTGTCCTGCCTTAGTTGCCTGTGTACATTTTGCTGTTGATTATTGATTTTCCTTGTAGGTCATAAGAGCTCAGAGGAAAGAAGTATGATATTGTTCTTCTGTAAAAACAGTCTTATAGTAAATGGCTTTTTAATTAGAATTAGTTGTAGAAATTACTGTTGTATCTGTAAATACGTGTATGTTCTTTACATCTTGAGATAGTTCAAGAATTTGTCCCAAAAATGACTAACTAGGATTCTCTACATACTGGTAGTCTGAATCAGACAGCTTAGAATTGCTTTGTGGAGCAGTATCCTTAAAAGGCACTGTGGTTTAAGCCAATGTGAAAAGATCAGAGAATATGTCCAAGATACAAGTCTAACTAACCTCCTCTTAAGTGTCAAATAGGTTATAAACATTGAAACATAATAGCTATCATGTAGGTCATGCATGGATGCTAATGTGAACCTGAATAGTATTTTTCTTCTTCTCAAGTTTCTGTAAAATCTTTTTGTCTATCCAACTGAACAGCCCTGTGTTTTTTCTGACCATTTTTTTGTTTTTAGACCCTGGGTGTAAACACTGCATCATCTTGACTCCGCTTTGTGTTTCTAGTGCTGGGATACTACTTACACTTGATTCTGGGATGTTCTTGAAGTAGATTCACATCATTTCTTTTTGTGACACAGATGTTCAGGGTGTTAGCTAACGTGTATGTGCATTGTTTATTTTAGAAGCTGAAGTCACTTTTTAAAGAGTATGGACAAGTAGAATCCGTACGATTTCGTTCTGTGGTAAGTGTCCTCTCCCACTCAAAACTGCATAATATCACTGTGCTTTGTCAGTCAGTCAGACCTACTGGCCCCTTGGCACCAGTGTCCTCTTCTGAGGCAGCACTTGGTAGGTAACTGCATGAGTTCACACAATATAGTGACATCTGTCACCAAGGCTGGCTCTAGGGGTGTGATGGGCAGGTGGGTGACTGTCTCTGCTGTCAGAGTAGGCGAGGGACTGTTCCTCACTATGCCACAGCCTAACTAGTGCTGTGAGCAAGAGAGGAGTGTGACTGCAGCAGTGTGCTTGGGATCTGATTTCACTCTCAAGTAGTTATACTGATGTTCAGAGAATGAAATACCAGGAAAGTGTATGTTTCTGTTCTTGTTTGTTTGTTTGTTTGTTTGTTTTAATGATTTATTTATTATTATACATAAGTACACTGTAGCTGACTTCAGACGCACCAGATCTCATTACAGGTGGTTGTGAGCCACCATGTGGTTGCTGGGATTTGAACTCAGGACCTTCTGAAGAGCAGTCAGTGCTCTTACCCACTGAGCCATCTCGCCAGCTCCTGTTCTTGTTTGTTTTGAGACAGAATCTCACTATGTAGCCCTAGCTGTCCTGGAACTCACTAAATGGACCAGACTGGTCTAGAATTCACAGAAATCCATTGCTTTTGCTTTGCTTCCTGGGTGTTGGAACTAAAGGTTTGTGCCATCACACCCAGCAGCATGTTTTTTCAGAATTCTTTTCAGTGTAGTGTGCAGTAGTTTGGTGTGTTCAGTTTGGGCTTACCTTGTTTAACTGTTCTTGCTTACATGATTCTCTAAGGACTTCTCGGGGCTGAGAGCATAGATCAGCAGTGGAATGCTTGCCTAAAGTGTGTAGTTTCTCAGTCTCCACACTGTTGAGATGTGGGCTGGATGGCTCTGTTGTTGTTGCTGCCTTGTGCATCCCTAGAATTACCCACTAACTCTTGCAGACTCTCCCTGAACAAGTGTCCCATGGAAAAATGGACTGCTTCTTTAAAAATAGGCATTTTGTAAGATCTTAACAGTTCTCATCATTTCTATCAGCATGCTTGTTCCCTACCGTTACCACCAATTTACCTGCTCCTCTGAGCTCCATTTCCCAATGTGAAGCCCTTGCCCGAACTAACTGGGGTGTCTTGGCCCACACCCTAGGTGCAGGATGTGGCATTCCCATGTTAACTCCTTGGCGCACCTGGCCTGTTATTATTCTGCTTGCTTTTCACATAGAGGCCTTACCCAATTGAGTCACTTCTTTGCTTTCTCCTTGGCCTATATTTGTTCATGGCCTCTTTGAAAAAGTTTTGTTTTATTGATAAATCTCTTTAAGATTTATTTTTACGTGTATGGGTGGATGTTTTGCCTGTAATTGTCATATGCATGCAGTGCTCCTGGAGGTCAGAAGAGGGCATCAGATCCTCTGGAATTGATTGGAGTTAACAGACAGCTGTGGAAGAGCAGCCTGGGTCTTCTAGAAAAGCAGTTGTCTTTAAGGCTGAGCCATCTCTCCAGCCATTTTATTACCTCTGTTAGAAGAGCTGACCATACCGTGGTTCCTCCCTTCAAGGGTTCCAGGTGTGTGTGGCCCTGTCTGTTCTTGCCTCATGTTGCAGCACAGCACTTACTACCCTGAACTGAAGCTATGTGTTTTGTTGGCCATGTGGCTCTTCCCACAGCTGCTGCTTTGTCACTTTGGCTTTTCTCTGTGCTGCTAGTACAGTGTGCCCTTAGTTCTCCTGGAGTATGTTCCATAGGTCTGAGGTCAAGATCATCCTCAGCTATATGCTGAGTCCATGGCTAGCCTGGGCTACAAAAGCCCTGTCTAAAACAAATAATGACATCACTAATTTTAGGATCCACTGGGATATGTAATCTCTTAGATGCAAAGGAAATAATTTCCTTATTACCAGTATAGACATTTTAGGTTTATAAATGATATTCCCCCCCATACACATTTACTTTTAAAACTGTTTCATGACTCTTCATTGTCTTGGAATCATCCTATAGCCTGAGTCTATTGTCTATACTTGTGGCTTCGTTGTTTGAGAGAGGCTGTTGAGTGTGATGTTGTCTGTGGAATTCCTTGTATCTTATTCTCATGCTTCTCTTCCCATTTCTGTTTTGTGGTAGGGCTTCCTGTAGCCTTGAACTCAAACTCACTTGTAGCTGAGGGTGACTTTATGTTTCCTCATCCTCCTGCCTAAAGTGCTGGGATTATAGGATTATAGGTGTGTGCTGCCACTCCTGGCTCTCAGAATCCTTTTCTTTCTTTCTTTTTTTTTTTTAAAGATTTATTTATTATTATACATAAGTACACTGTAGCTTTCTTCTGACACACCAGAAGAGGGTGTCAGATCTCATTATGGGTGGTTGTGAGCCACCATGTGGTTGCTGGGATTTGAACTCAGGACCTTTGGAAGAGCAGTCAGTGCTTTTACCCACTGAGCCATCTTTCGAGCTCCACAATCCTTTTCACAAGCATTGGGATAGCTGCTTCTGATTTGATTGCCCTACAGTGTTTTGAGTTACATGTAGTTAGAATGTTTTGGCCCCTAAAATGTAACTTATATGCCTGGGAGTGTGGCAGAGATAGACCACATTGGCATGCACAGAGCCCTGAGATCAGTCTTCAGCACTGAAAAAGGGGGAAGAATGAAAATGCTAACCAATTTGAAAAAATGCTTCAAATTCAAATTTTTAATGTTTCTTTTTCTTCTTAAAAGATGCCAGCAGAAGGGACACTATCCAAGAAGTTGGCCGCAATAAAGTAAGCTCATAGTAAGATTCTTTTCTCTTTACTTTAGATCATCCTAGTGTTCTGTAAGGTCCACCCTATTTATTTAACTATACCTGCAGATGTCTTGTGGTCATAAAGAGCACTGGGAAATAGTGAGACTACTTTGCACTTAGAATTCTGACTGCTGTCTCACAGAACTGTTCACCTGGTTATGGTCACACATTTTATAAAGAGTGCAGGTTTTATTTTATAAAAGTTGTTATTTATAAACAAGGGCAGCCTGGCAGGTGACAGTGGTCTTTGTGGCTCAAGTTGAATGAGCATCTACCTGTGCAGCAGGCCTGTTACTTTACTCTAGATTGGTTTTGGCTGTTGAGTTGTTGATTTTTTATTTGCTTGACAGGGAAGAAGTTAGATATTTGTGATGGAAGATAAAAATGTTTGTTTCCCTATTAGTCTTTCCCTGTTTCTTTTGTATATGAGGAATCTTGCCATAGGAAACTTTATGTTTAGGTGTTTTGTTGTCATTAAAAGTGTAATTTATGTTAAGTAAAATTGCACAATTGAGATGTGCAACTTTAGTTGTCTCTTCTCTTTTACTACTTTGGAGATTGGACCCAAGACTTTTGTATAAACCAGGTGACTACTCTCAACTCTCAGCCCCATCCCCCACCCTCTTTCTTTCTTTCTTTCTTTCTTTCTTTCTTTCTTTCTTTCTTTCT
>JADRCD010183548.1:27390-55781 GCA_019843815.1 Montemys delectorum
TCTTTCTTTCTTTCTTTCTTTCTTTCTTTCTTTCTTTCTTTCTTTCTTTCTGACATGATTTTTTTTTTTTCTGCTTTTTTTGAGAAAGGGTTTCTCTGTGTATCCCTGGCTGTCCTGGAACTCACTCTGTAGACCAGGCTGGCCTCAAACTCAGAAATAAATCCACCTGCCTCTGCCTCCCAAGTGCTGGGATTAAAGGCATGAGCCACCACCTCCCGGCTGAGACACAGTCTTATGTATCCCTGGCTGACTGGCCTGGAACACACAGAGATCTGCCAGTCTGTGCCTTCCAAGTGCTGAGATTGAAGGTGTACACTACCATGCCCAACCCGCCCTTAGATTTTTGAGACAGTCTTGCTATGTAGCAAGTTCTGTGGAACTCCTGATTCTTCTGCCTTGTTTCCTGAGTGCTGAGTGTGTACAGGACACCACTGCCTCTGGCCACCTTTAGGATGGGCTGTGTGGGCTCTGGTGCAGACATTGCCACAGTCTATATCCTGAGTGCCCTCTTAGCCGTCTCCTGCTGTGCCCTTGAAGTTGCCTCTTCCTCCTCCGTCCTTAGGGAGCCACTCACCTACTTTGTGCTTCTGAGTGACATGTGCTGCTGTGTCCCCACCCTTCTACAGTGTCTTGCATTCTTGATTCTGGGATGGGATATGGGACCTGCTTTATGCTAAGCACACACAGCCTCTGACTTTCCTCAGCATGATTCTGAGACCTGTGCTGTGCACTTTGTCAACACTGTTGCTTAGTGTGTAGTTAGCAAAGCTTGTTTGTTCACTAGATCTAGACATTCAAGTGGTTTCAGTTTTTACCCTTCATGCATAATGGACTAAAAACATTTGTACCTAGTTTATATCTAAGAAAGTCTCTGAGGTAGAATGGCTGCACCTTATAGTAGGTGTGTTTTAGCTTCCTAAAATATAGCCATCTAGCACACCTTCCTTTCTACATGGATTTACATTCCATCAGCAGTAGGTGAGAACACCACGTGTTCATGTCCTCACCAGCACTGGGTGCTGCCAGTCATTCAGTTCTAGCCTTCTAAAGGCTTCTCCATACGCTCTTGTGTTGTTCTCATAATTTAAAATGGCAGACATTGATTATGTGCTTATTGGGTATTTGCATTTTTGATCAAATATTTGTAAACGCTTCAACTGTTTTCTACTATCTTTTTCTTCTTGAGAGAGAGACAGAGAGACATACTGACACAGAGACAGCAGGTTGGGGAAAACTACATATTCTGTATACAAAAGCTTTGGATGCTTTTTTTTTTTTTAAAGGATTTATTTAGTTTTATTTGATGTTTGTTATCATTTTGCCCACATGCATGTCTGTAAGGGTGCCAGATATTGTGGAACTGGAGTCGTAGACGGTTGTCAGCTACCCTAGGGGTGCTGGGAATTGAACCCAAGTCCTCCAAAAGAACAGCTAGTGCTCTTAAACACTGAGCCATGTTGCCAGTCCCTGCTTTGGTGTCAGGATCAAAAACATGAAATTCCACAATTTATTGAGGATCCAATATAGAGTGTTCCATCTGTTAGTGAGCCTGTAGTGTAGTAGAAATGCGAGCACAAGGCTCTTTGTTGTTTCTGCCTAGTCTCAGAGCCAGGCAGGCTCAGGATCTGTCAAGATCTGTGGTCAGCTCTTCGTCGCTGTGGCAGCCAGGCCTCCCACCCCGACCCTGCATTAATGTTTATATGTATGTGTGTGGGCCTGCATGTGCTACAGTGTGCTTGTGGGAGTTGGTTCTCTACCACCTTGTGGGTACTAAAGGATCAAACTCAGGTTGTCAGTCATGGTGGCAGGCATTTTTACTCATTGAGCCATCTTGTAGATTAGGCTCAGTCTTTTTGTCTTTGATGGGTCTTAAAGTTCTATACCATCTTGCTGACAAGAGGTTCCCCTTTCCTTCTCTTCTAGACCTGGAGTCTTGTCTCTGCCATAAATGACAGGCTGACTGTCCTCCACAGCATCTTCACTTTCCCCTTCATCTGGAGGAGGATCCAGGTGGGGCTTGGGTACTCTTCTTCAGTCTCTTGTTACCATAGTTGTTCTCTGGGGCTCCTGGCCACTCTCAATCTTCCTGTGGATGGTAGTTCAGATCAGAGTATACCTTGTGCATGGTTCCTCCTCCAGCATCAGTGACCTCTAGGGCTCTGGCTGAAATTCAACCATGCTGTTATTGTCTCTTTCTGGAGTGTGGAGCCTTGCCTTAGTGTCCAGGCTGCTTTCCTGCAAGACAACTGCTCTCTGATGGCTTCTGCCAAAGTTCTAATGCTGTAGATTAGCTGAGAGCCAGGAGAGATAGATGCTCTTTCTGTGTTGTAGGGTAAGGAGAACACTGGGTGTCACTAGTGGTTCATGAAAATGCATTGAGGCTGATGTAAGGCCAGGTCTCCAGTGAAGCAGACCCACCTGCTTGCCAGTGATATTCATGTGACAAAGAGCTTTTTAGACAGAGAAACAGAGCCACATTCTGTTCCCATGTTCTTGGGATGTTGACAGCTTTGGGTTTGTCAGCAGCTGCTTGTTGTGGGGAAAGAATTAGGCGCTGGAGTCTGCCTGACTGAGTTTCTATCCTGGGCTAGCTTGTTACCTTTTGATCACCATCACCCACGTCTCCAAATCCCAGTTTCTATATTCATAAATCAGGATCCATGTTAGGTGTGAGGTTAGATCACATGTGTGAAATGTCTGGCTCAGTGCTTGGCAACATTCCGCATCTAATAAATCACAGCTTTCTTCTCAATAGAAACGGCCAGATTGTACAGAGGCAGCATGTACAGGGCCAAGTTATACAGGCTTTTGGTGCTGAGAGTGGAAATGGACATGAGCCCCCATCCCTAACCCAGAAGCTGTCTACAATTGTCAGCTGCTCACCCAGGAAAAATTAGTTTTCTTCAGTGGAGTCTCACTGGGTATAAAGGCCCTCTGCCAAAGAGTAGATGACTAACACAAAACACACACTCTGTATTTTTGAAGACTTTTTTTTTTTTTTTTTTTTTTTTTGTCTCATACTGTTTTGTTTGGGCATTTTTTACCATGTTGGTCTTTTGCTTATGTATTATAGTTTCTGATTTTGTGGTTTATGGGTATGTGTCTGTATGTGTGCACACACAAATTTCTCAAGCTTTTTTTCTCTTGTGGTTGTTTTGTTTTGTTTTGTTTTGTTTTGTTTTTTTCGAGACAGGGTTTCTTGAGTAGCCCTGGCTGTCCTGGAACTCACTCTGTAGACCAGGCTGGCCTCAAATTAAAAAATCCTCTTGCCTCTGCCTCCCAAGTGCTGGGATTAAAGGCGTGTGCCACCACTGCCCGGATCTTTCTTTTTTTTTTTCTTATTTGCCTGTTTTCTAAAGAGAGAGATGGATGTGGGAGAAGGGGGGGGGACTAATCAGAATATATTGTATGAAAACTGTTTTTTCAGTATTTTGAGAAAGGTTTTCTCTGTGTAACAGCCCTGTCTGTCCTGAAACTCCCTTTGTACCCAGGCTGGCCTCCAACTCCCAGAGATCCACCTGCCTCAGCTTCCCAGTGCTGGGATTAAAGGTGTGTACCACCATAACCTGGCTTGAGAAGCAGTTTTGTGCTGGGCGTGGTGGTGCACACCTTTAATCCCAGCACTTGGGAGGTGGAGGCAGGCGGATTTCTGAGTTCAAGGCCAGCCTGGTCTACAGAGTGAGTTCCAGGACAGCCAGGGCTACACAGAGAAACCCTGTCTTGAGAAAAACAAAAAACAACAACAAAAAAAGTAGTTTTGTTTTGTTTGTTTTTCAACATAAAAGGAAAGGCTGTCAGTGGTGTAGTGTGTGCGCCCTGTGCCTGTTCCTGGTGCTCTTCACTGGCTCTCTTCCCAGTGGTGCTCCTTTGTGTGTTAGCCTTTTTATTACTTCAGCAGCAGGTTAACATCTTTAGCCAAGGACCAGAGGTCACTACTAAGTCCATTCTACTCTTTTCTTTATGATTTATTTATTTTTATTTTTTATGTGTATGGTTGTTTTGCCTGCATGTATTTGTCCACCATGTGTGTGTTTGGTATTTGAGGAAACCAGAAGAGGATATCATACTCCTGGAATTGGAATTAACAGATGGTCATTAACTGCCCTGAGGGTGCTGGGAACTGACCCAGGTCCTCTTCAAGAGGAACAAGTGCTCTTAACCAGTGAGCCATCTCTCTAGTCCTCAGTCTATTTACCTTTAATAGTACTATTTTCTGTTGGATCACATCCATATTATATTAGCCTTGAGCAGCAGCATTAGCCATAATCATTACAGATGAGAAGCTAGCCTGTGGAGATGGCTCAGTCAGTTAAGTGGTTGTCTTGCACGCATGAGGACCTGAGCTTGATTCCCTCAAGCCTTGTTTTTAAAAAAGCCGGCATAGTGCTTGGCATACGTGTACTACCAGTACTGGAGAGGAGAGGCAGGTAGAGCCCTGGCACCCTGTAGCCAGCCAGTCTAGCCAGTATAGTGAGACCTAGGCCAATGAGAAACCCCATCTCAAAAACTTAGGTAGTACCTGCAGGATGGCCCAGCAAAGAAAATTGTCTGCTGCCAAGGGTAATTACCTTGGTTCAATCCCTGGATTGAATCCCAAATCCCAAATGGTGGAAGGAAAGGATTGATTCTCATGAGTTGTCCTCTGTCTACACATGCATGTGCATGCCACCCTTACCTACAACTAAGCAAATGTCTTAAAAATATACACAAAAATATTTTTGTAGCACTTGAGGGATGAGAGATGAAATTTACCTCTGGTTTCCACACACACCTGCATTTATGTGTAAACACACTCATACACAAGTATGCCTTGCTAAGAAGGAACATAACTGTGGTCCTGACAAAGGGTCCATGTCTGAATCAGATCAAACTTTTGGATCCAGTAGTCAGTTTACAAGGCACAGAAGACAAAGGTGCATGTCAAACTGCTTCACAGCCAGCAAATCTTAAAAATATACACAAAAATGGTAGACCAGCAAAGTCCAGGCTGTGGGAAATAATGTAGGTCAGACATAGAAGGAAAATGGACAAATGAGAGTGTAATGTGTAAGAGTAGGTGAGGCTGTCCATGAGGAAGTAGGGATGGTGATGGCCATCAGAAGGAAGGATGGGTAGGTAATGGATGCCAGAGCTTAGGCTCCTGTGTGCTGAGCTGGTTGTGGATGTGCACTTTTTGTATATGTATCTTGCAGTGAAAAGAATTTTGCTAGCTGCAGAATTGGAGCCAGGATGACATTTCTAATCCTTGTATTGTTCTGGGTTGACACATGTGGGAGTCTGCTCTTACCACTCCCTCACAGGATAATACCAGAGAGTGTGGGCTTCCTGTTCTTTTTGCTGTCTTTATATGTCTGTGTTCTTTGTTCAAATTACTGGATCTTTACTTAAATTTGGAACTTCTACTCTGCAAGTCCTATCTTATATTGATTGTCAAAAACAAAACTAGGTTTTTTTTTTCCCCTTGAGTTTGAGGTTAGCAACTTTTTAAAAAATATATTTTCTTTTTTAAAAATTTATTTTTATTTTATGTACATTGGTGGTTTTTTCTTTTTAAAGATTTATTTATTGATTTTTATGTATATGAGTGCTCTATCTGCATGTACACGTGTGTCAGAAGAGGGCATCAGATCCTATTATAGGTAGTTTTGAGCCACCATGGGGTTGCTGGGAATAGAACTCAGGATCTCTGGAAGAATGGCCTATACTCTTAACAGCTGAGCCATCTCTCCAGCCCCTACATTGGTGTTTTTACCCACATGTGTACCTAACTGTGTGAGGATGTTAGATCTCCTGGAACAAGAGTTACAGACAAATATGAGCTACCATATGGGGAATTGAACCCAGTACTCTGGAAGAGCAGTCAGTGCTCTTAACTACTGAGCACTTTTACATGATCCTTTTTTTCTTATGTTTTCTCTGTAGACGTAAATTTCATCCTGACCAGAAAAGCATCAATGCATATGTAGTTTTTAAGGACGAGAGCGCTGCTGCAAAAGCCCTGCAAAGGTAATCGTGTCTAGGGTGGAGCACATCATTGTCCTCTGACCTGTAGAGATGGGTTCATTATTTGGCTTCATTACAGCAAATGTTTCCGTAACTAAGTGCTCATTTTCAACAGACATCTCCCCTTGTCTTTATAACTAGAAATGGGGCCCAGATTGCAGAAGGATTTCGTATTCGGGTTGATCTGGCATCTGAAACCGCCTCTGTAAGTAGAATATGATTTGTTTAAAGATCTTAATAAGACAGCCAGCTATGGTAGCTCATGCTTGTAATCCATGCATTGGGAGGGTGAGACCGAAGAAGCAACAGGAATTACAGGTTGGTTGCTGGGAATTGAACTTAGGATCTCTGGAAGAATAGCCAGTGCTCTTAACCTCTGAGCCATCTCTCTAGCCCCTAGCACCTTCCTTTAATAGATTGAAGTCAGGAAAGTTGTTACTTAAGTTGTAGTAGTAGCTCATACCTGTGTCAGTGCTGGGGAAACAGAGGCAGGAGAATCACACATTTTGGGACACTGGGCTATACACTGAGAACCTGTTTAGAAACCAAAAATTGTTATTTGTTAGAGGTAAGGAGCACAGTCTGAAGCTCTCTCTGTACTTGGTAGGGGACATACAAAGGTTCAGGCTGTGGCTCTATATTATGGTAAATGCTGTCATAAGCACAGGATGCTTCATCCATTTAGGAAAGGGGACCTGGGGACAGGTCAACAAGAAAGAACAAGGAGGGTTTCCAGGAGAACAGATATTCTATGAGCCTTAAAGGTTTATATGGGCAGGAAGATATTTTCACAGGCAGAATCTATGAGGTGTATGCACTGAGGACAGAAACCTGACTTCCTTGGGGAATGGCAAGAGCTTGGTATGGCTAATGGTGTATGGGGGCACAGCATGCTGTTGGGTAGATAGATTAGCAGGCAAATCATGAAGCCTGCTTTGCCTCACTTGATGCAGTCTGGACTTTGTCCAGGAGCAGATCATGGTTTCAGTGCTGCGGCAGTGTGACCAGATTACACATGACAGCTGTGTCTCAGACAACAAAGAAGGATTGTGGACTCAGTCTGTAGGCATGTGCTTCTCTGAGTGTCAGAGTTTTACTCAGTTAAAAGAGAACAGCAGTCAGAGCAGACCCTACCACAGAGGGTCAGTAGGCCACCTGCCACCTGTGTCTGTCAATAAAGTTAGCTGCACACAACCATACATTTCTTATATTTTTGGTTTTGAGCCTAGCCATTAACAGCTGAGCCATCTCTCCAGCCCAACCATGCATTTCTTAAACAGTCCTTACATCAGGATAAGAAGTAGCAATGGAGACCCCGTGACCCTTAAACCAAGTCTCAGAGGCTCTCTCTCGACCTTCCTAATACTGCGACCCTTTAATACAGTTCATCATGTTGTGGTTACTCCCATCTTTAAAGTTATTTTCCACTTCATAAATGTAATTTTTCTACTGTTATGAATGGTAATATAAATACCTGTTTTCCAATGGTCTTCGGCAATCCCTGTGAAATGATTATTTGATACCCCCTACTGCCCACAGGTGAGAACCCTTGCCTTAGAGCCTCAAGTGCTGATTAGCTCCTCACATCAAAACTTTCCAGTAGCAGGCCTTCCCTAAGAACCACCATGACTGAAGTCTCTCCTCTGCTTTCTTACTATGCAGAGGGAAGACAAGAAACAGACATGGGCAGGTGTATGATCAAGTCTGGAGGTGGATGGCTACAGGCAGGGGAGGAATGTAGAGGGCAGGGTAGCAGTGTAGGAAAGTTTCTGTTTTTAATACACTGACTGGTTTTTATTTTTGTTTCAGAGGGACAAGAGATCAGTATTTGTGGGAAATCTTCCTTACAGTAAGTTTGTTTAAACAAATTAAAATATAACTATTGTTACAACTTTAGCTGCCTCAGAGGAAAATTTAGAAAGAGCTGCGGTTGTTGCTCAGTAGTAGAGCACTTCTCTGGTATTTGTGAGGCTTTAAGTTTAGTGCCCTTAGTGCCAGAACCTACACAAATGAAACAAGTAGTCTAATGATTAGCTTATGACTAGTTTTAAGAGGCATATTGTAAGATGGAGGGTGGTGGCGCATGCCTTTAATCCCAGCACTTGGGAGGCAGAGGCAGGCAAATCTGAGTTTGGGGCCAGCCTGGTCTATAGAGTGAGTTCCAGGACAGCCAGGGCTACACATAAACCCTGACTTAGGGCAGGGGGGAAAGGCAGATTATTGTACTGTTGTGTGCATGGCGCTTTGCTGATCTCAGCATTATCAAACTTCTCCAGCTGAAGGTAAGTCCACATGTTTACCTTAGCTGTGCTTGGATTTGTTTGTAGAAATTGAAGAGTCTGCTTTGGAGGAACACTTTCTGGACTGTGGGAGCATTGTGGCAGTGAGGATCGTGAGAAACCCACTTACAGGAGTTGGCAGAGGGTTTGGCTATGTGCTCTTTGAGGTATGGGAGGCTAATGTGGGGATGAGATTGTCACTGCTGTGCCATCTTTGTGGTAATGTTGTCATTTAATTCCCGGTTTCTGACTTAGGGAAGCTAAATCCATAGCTACACATTGCTGTGGCTATAGCTCTTTGTTTGTACACACTGACAGTCCTAAGTAATAGCCTAGGTGTTGGGTATGAGAGGAACTAAAACTTTGGAATTTTACCTTCTGTGAGATGGCGCAGACTCCCGACTGTTCTTTCACTCAGTGACTGTTAATCAGGGTTCCCTAGCAGTCTTAAGCACTTCGATTCATTTTTATTATTTTTAACATGGATGTGTATGGTCTGTGTGTGGATATGTATGTGTGAGTGTACCTGCACCTTCCAGAGATGTGGGATCCCCCTTGAACTGGAGTTAGGTGCCTGGAACTCTAGTTCTCCGTAAGAATAGAATGTACTCTTAACTACTGAGTGAGACATCTGTCCATCACACAGGGTCTTTAACTCTTGATAAGTATTGCCAGGGAGGTTTTAAGACTCTTACATGCATGAGGTTTGTGTTGCTCTATTATACAGATCTTATTTGTTACTGTGTCTAGATGTTACTTGCCTCTTTGAGAAGCTTGTAGAGTTCTTTCAGTATCGCCTTAACATTGAAAATAGTTTTAATGGTGTTGGAATAGAATAGGATTTTGGACTCTAGTCTCTAGTCCCACATCTCAGGGACTGTAGAAGTTTCCTGCCTTCCACTTACAACAGGAATGTTACAGAAAGTTGGGTTTTGAGCTGATTACTGTTTTAAAGAAATGTCATATGACGAACAGTGAGCCTGTGGTTGTGATTGTGAGCATTTGGTGAAGCAGCTTGAGCGCCACTTGTAACCATGAATGGAACATGAACAACAAGGGGCTCAAGCAAGGCGGCCCAAACCCTTGGGATCTGACCTCTAGGGCATAGAAGAATTTCTGTGTGCAAGTTTGAGGACTGACATAGACCACTGAATTCTGGTCTTACTAGTCTGATTACATATGAGTTTCTGGTGAAAATTAACGTTTCTTCTTATTACAGAACACAGATGCTGTTCATCTTGCTTTGAAGTTAAATAATTCTGAGCTAATGGGAAGAAAACTGAGAGTTATGCGTTCTGTTAATAAAGAAAAACTAAAACAACAGAATTCAAATCCAGGCTTGAAGAAGGATGTCATTAAACCTAAGCAAAGACTTAATTTTACTTCCAAAGAAGGAAAATTCCATTCCAAGAATGCATTTATTGGAGAAAAGGCAGTTCTCATGAAAAAGAAGAAGAAAGGACAAAAGAAAAAAGTACAAATGAAGAAACCAAGAAAACAGCCATAATAACTGATGTTGCCCCCCTTCCTTCCTTTCTGTGGTGAAACCTTGCAATGAGGGTCTGGGTTTTTTATGGATTATGTGGAAAATGTGGAGGCTTCCATAATGACTGTCTGTCTTTTTTTTTTTAATTCATGCTATATGTAAGGCTTCTTCGAAGCACTGTTCTTAGAAATGTATTTAGAGAAAAATAATAAACATTAATACTCTGTGTTTAGGCTAAGTGTTCAAATGGTTACTGTGGGAATACTGATTCCAGATGTAGTTATGGTCCCTAAGAAAGAATTGTGAGCTGTTTAAAAAACACACACACACACACACACACACACACACACACACACACATACGCACGCACGTACATTCTTCACCTCTCATTTTTCTTTCTCTTGCAATTGTAGTGAAGATCTACATTTCTGTCTTATTCCATACATCTAATAATTGCTCACCAATAAGACTGCTAAGATAAGAGTGACTATCTCCTAATTTGTAGCCAATGACTACAGTGGTTAATGATCTTTGACTATAAAGGGAATTTCATAAGAAAAAAATACTCTCCCAGGAAAACATGATGCTTAAATTAGTATCACTCAGAATGAAACAGCTGTCCCAGAAAGTTTAAAGACAGCATCTAATGAATTATGTTAATTAAATTGCAATCTTTAAAGTTGAATGACATGCTACAGCATTCCCTAAGTTCCAGATACATCTTTCCAAGCTAGGTAAGGTCCAGGATGAAGTGGGGAAAGGAGGAAGCCCAGGCTGATTCAGGCAGGCAGAATCCAGTAAGTACACATCCTCTCACATAGGCAAGAGGGTAGGACGAGTTTTCACTCATTTAGTTGTAAACGTTCTGTCTTTGGGAAATGCCATGTAGAAAACCTAATGAGGTCTTTAAAACATAGCTCTAGAGGCTGGAGAGATGGCTTCTTGGTTAAGAGTATGCACTGCTCTTCAGAGTACCTAAGTTCAATTCCTGGCACCCATGTCAAGCAGTTCACTCTCTGTAAACTTGAGCTCCTAAGTCCAACTCCTCGGGTGGCCTCCCCAAACTTACATTCATGAACATAACCTACACACACATATATACAAGTAATTAAAAATAAAAGTGCATAGCTTTTACAGCAGAGAAAGCTCTATTTCTTGTATCCAAGACTGGATAATTTATGGTTGGTTTCCCTTACAGTATTTAGAACATTTTCAGTTAAATTTCTTCAATTTTACCTGATCATTCTAGAGCATTTTTGCATAAAGTATATAAAGATGCAACATTAGATTGTGTGTGCATACACTATGTAAAATTTAAGACTCCTGTGAATGAGCAGATTATACACATACATGCATGTATGTAACTTTATTTAGTATGTATATGATGTGAATGCACCATATAGGTCAGGAAATTCTGGAATTCTCTCCACAGCATGGACTTTTACTCACTGAGCCATCTCACTGGCCCCAGATATTTTGGAATTTGTTACTGTGTAACTGTTGAAACTTCTACTTTAGAATGTGTGTGCTACTATGATTGTGTAAATCATAAAAAAAAAAAAATGTATTTTCTAGAATTCCAAAGATGCTTTGTGTAATTTCTTGCTACCTGAAAAAGTAACTTGTTATATCTGATTAAATACTTAATAGCCACAAGCCTATGCATAAGTGATCAACAGTGGATAGAAGTTGGCTCTGTGCTAGGTGCTGATTAACCATGAGTATTAAACGTTTTTTTCTCACAAATTTTTTTCTTCCTTAACATAGCTTCAAAAAATCCTTAGAGGGGCTAGAGAGATGGCTCAGTGGTTAAGAGCACTGGCTGCTCTTCCTGAGGTCCTGAGTTCAATTCCCAGCGACCACATAGTGGCTTACAACCATCTGTAATGCTATCTAATGCTCTCTTCTGGCAGGCAGGTGTACGTGCAGATAGAGCACTCATATGCATAAGTAATTCTTGAAGGAATAAAAAGCTTACAATGAGAAGTGCAGAGAAGCCTTGCATTAGCTACCTCTTATGCCACTGTACCCAATTCTCAGAGACTGCAACATAGCTTGTTACTGTCCCAGATTTCCATGTTTCCTCAGTGAAGGGAGCAGTGCTGTACCAGACTGCCTTTCCTTCAAATGCCAGCCACAAGAGCTTGGTGGGTGGGTCCAATCATAAGTAAAGAGCTGATTGGGAATCTTGCTAAGATTGTGGTGGATGGGGAGGACGACGAGACTGCAGTTTCAAGACGGCACAAATCAGAGCCATCCCTAGATTCTTTTTGCCCTTCTACATCCCTCACAGGTTAAAAATTTTTGAACGAATTACCCCATTTTTCTTCTCTGCAACATAGGACGGGACTACATCATAAAATTATTTTGAAGTCAATCACTGTGTCTAAGTTCAGTCACAACCCAATTTGCAAAGCAAATACCGCCAGGTCAGGCGGTTCAAGTCTTCCTTTAATACCACTGCTCAGTGGATAAGGCAGGAGGATTGCAGGTTTGAGGCCAGGGCAGACTACACAGCAAGTTCCAGACCCTACTATGCTACAGGGAAGAGCCCATTTCAAAAACCTATAAAGCAAACGTATGCACTTCAAGTCACAGGCTTCCTGAAGGACACAGTGAGATGAGATGCTGTTCTCAACCGGCTCCCACCTTCGTCTTTCATAAGCAAGGACAGCGGATAACAGCCTTCTGACTCAGCACACCATAAACACGTGCTGCCCCCAACCCACAGGTCGTGAGATGACGCACAAACCCCTCCGCAGTGCACGCCCCACCCCCAGCATGGCGCCTCCCTTGCGCAGACTGGGTCATCTGCGCGTGCGCACAAGGCGCTCCCGCGCAGGCACTGCCGTGGACGGCCTGCTGTGGACGCCCCGGGGTCCTCGCGCACCGGAAGTCCTCGCGCTCGGCCTTTTCCGTCGGGACTGGAGACAGGCGGCTGCGAGCGGCCGGCGTGCTCCGATCGGTCGGAGCTAACCGCTGCCAGGCGGGCTGCCGCGGCCCGGCACACGCCCCAGTCGAGCGAAGATGGTGGGCCGGAACAGCGCCATCGCCGCGGGCGTGTGCGGTGCCCTCTTCATCGGTTACTGCATCTACTTCGACCGCAAAAGGCGGAGTGACCCCAACTTCAAGAACAGGCTTCGAGAACGTGAGTGGGCCCCGCACGTCTGTTCCCCATCAGGCCCGCGCGCACCCGAGTGCTCCCCGGCGTCGCGCTCTGCTGCCAGGGTCCCGCCTGTGCCCGCGGGCCTCCATCTTGGAGGCGACCTGGCTCCATTTTACTGGCGGTGGAATGCATGCTGATTCGGGGGAGGGGTAGCACATTTTTCCTTCCCTGCTCAGTAATTCTCATGGGGGCTGGAGGGGGCGGGGAACGGGTCTTTAGCTCAGGCTAAGGTGGTAGGTAATCCTCCAGCCTTAGCGATCCATCTCGCCCAGCTCCGTTCCCCCCCTATTCAACTTGCGGCGTGTGTGCACGTTGGAGACGGCCCTCCCGTGTAGCTTAGGCTGGCCTGATAGGCTGAAGCCCACGCTAGCTTCGACCTTGTGGCAGCTAGCCTCCCACCCCCAACCCCCGCTTCTACCTGGTGCTGTGATAATCTTCACCGTGGAAAACAATCATTCTTTATGTGTGTTTGTCACAGGGGCTTGCTGTAATTGGTAGGTCCGCTTCGAACTCTTGGTGCCTCCCATTACTAGCTTTTCAGACGGGTACCTACCCCGAAGGTGGTGCTCTATTCTGCAAACCCATTGACTGTGCTGGCCCAGCACTCGCACAGTGGGATGTCGTCCTTGCATTCTTAAACCCTCTTGGTGGCTTTGCTCTGGTGCTTCCAAGATATGAGTGAATGCTAGACAAAGTGCGGGGGAGTCCAAAGGGCTGCGCTCCTCACGTGGCTCAGTCTTATTTCATACCTGCGACACCTTTTAAGAGGTTTACCGGAGGGAAATCTTGGCACGCCATGGGAAATCATGGACATGTGATCTGCCCATGAAGAGACTCTTTATTCATTTTCAAAATATAGTCTAAAAGCACATTTGGTGGAATAATCTAGCTTTTTTTTTAACCCCTTTCTTTAGGGGCGAGGGGTCATCCAGTAACAACATTCTCTAGTATTTCTAAATCATTTTTTTATTTTTTCGTAGTTATGTATGGTCGGAGACTAGTAAATTAGATCCTTTACTACTTACTGTAGGACATTGAGGTCTTTTTGAGACTGGGCCCCAAGTAGCAGCACCATTTTCATTATGTGGGGAGACACAGAAAATGGATTTTTGTCCGTTGGTTAGATAGAGTAATGGAAAGAATGCTGCTTGGATTTATAAACTGCGTTTTTGGGGCCAGATTGCTTACTGACCAGCAGCATTCATTAGAAATCGTGTAAAGTATGGTATAGTACGAGCTGCCTCTTGTTGGTTTGGTGGGATAAGTACTTGACATACCAAAGACTTCATAAATGCGAAGTGTGACTCTTGGGTCCACGCATCTGCTCAGTGCATGGCATCTATGTAGACATTTGGAGACAGCTAAGCAGGCTGACTTTGAAAAGCCTTGTTGGAAATCTTAAAGTGGTTTTTGGTTGAAGAAGTCATAAGTTGTTTCAGGAAAATTGTGATTGTTTTTTTTAATTTTGAGACAGGCTCTCTGCAGACCTGTCTGGCCTGGAACTCAGAGATAAACCTTGCTTCTGCCTCCCAAATGGTAGGATTAAAGGCGTGGCCATCACGCCCTGCTAGGGTTAGTCTTTTCAAAATAATCTTTCCAGCAATTCCGTTTTTGCCCTTCCTGTGAGTGAATCTATGGCCTTCTGCAGCCTAGGCCTTCCACCTCTGCTCCTACCTATCACTTTCTGTGGTAGACTGCTTGTTTTTTCCTCTTAGCTTTAGTCAGAACCAGTTGATTTCAGTGAATTACTAACTGCAGCAGTGAGAGAAGACTGAGGGGAAGCCACACTTAAGGAGTCCTCAGTACTGTTGCTAAGAGTGGTAATTAATGAATGCTAGAAGTTTTGTTTGTTTTGGCAAATTTTTGCTACCAAGTAGCAGTAAATTCACAGTCTCTAAACTATGTAGTTGGATGGTTCTTAAGAATTTGAGTAATTTGAATTTAAGTTACTGGATGTACACCTGCAATAAAAGGATAGTTTTCTAAGTTATTTTGTTTTTTAATGAAAAAGGACTTAAGTTTAGAATTTGAAATTAGGTTAGCTGTCTTAATTCAGACTTTTAACTTCTGTAAGTGCCACCCCTCACACACAAAACACACAGCTCCATTGGTATTAAGGCTTGATCTGAGGTTTCTAAATAGTTACTGCGCCCACTGCAGGTGCCCTTCATTTTTACTGCACACTGTGAAAAATACTTCACTTAGGAATTCATTAAATATGTGATTTATTTTAAATAATGGCTTGGATTTGGAGTGGTTCTGAACTTAGGCATGCTTTGTTTTGAGACAAGATCTCTAATCCTGGCTGTTCAAGAACAGCCAGGATTAGATTCCCCCTGCCTCTGTCTCTCATGTGCTGAGATTAAAGGCATTCACCTGGTTTACAGTTTTGTTTTATTTTATTTTATTTTATTTTATTTTTGTTTAATGGATATAGTTGCTTAAACTGGGTAGATTTACAAGTGTCTGAGGTTAATATCAACACATGACCAAGACCTGACTTGGCTAATTGAATGCGTGACTTCTTTCAGCCTGTACCTTTTGTGCCTTTATTACAGAGATAATCTTATGAAACTGGAGGCAGAACTCTAATCCCCCTGCTAAAAATGAAACACAGTAAGGATCTTTAGGCCCATGCACTGCACTAGTTAGATGGTTGTGGAAATTAGTAGGTTCATTGCCCTTTATTATTTTCTCAAATTTCTGGTTTAGCATATTATAGTTTTCATTGCTTAGTACACAGTTTTGCTTTGTGAGGTGGTTTTCATCTGAATGTTGTGTCTCTGGTGATAGGATAGAAGGAAGACAGGTGGCCTAGAATCAAGCTGCTCCAGTAACTGTTCATCACTTTTTATAAGTATTAGCCAACAGGTCCTTCAGTTCCGAGTTGACTCAGATTCATAGACTACTTTAAGGTTTTCAGAGATGTTTTGCTTGGTTGATGGCTTTTGCTTTTCTTGGCAAGACTGATATTGGAGAGTTAAGTTTCTAGCTTACAATTTGCCCGTCTAGTGCACAGGGAGTGCCCTTCACTTGTACCCCTGTTGTCTAGGTCATAGTATTGAGTAACTGCTACTTCCTAGGTATTGGATATTTAACTGTAAGATGCCAGGATGGCAGAATATGAGCCTAAGCACTCGTACCACATACTTGGTTTACATCTGTTAACTCACAAGTCTGCTAGGACCCTGGTAATTACAGATACTATTATTAGATGAGTTTTATTGAGGACCACGTTCACTCTAGTGTAAGTGTAGGCCTTGGATACAAACCTGGCAAGTGATCTCCAGAAGCTAACAACTCTTTCTTGGGGCATACTGTTACAGAGCACTCAGGCCGTTTTTAACTAACCAGCCCATAGGTGACAATTTCAGAATGCCTTTTGGGGGCTCGACCTCTTGCCCTTCACTTTTGGTCAAATGTGTAAATTACTCCTGGGACTAGTTGCCTGCCTATAATCCCTGCACTTGGGAGCAGGAGCTGTTGGAGTTGGAAGCTACCTGAGTCACAGAGCTCGTCAAATATTTTACTTTTACAGAACCACTTGGCTTAAGAAGGGATAGTTTTGCCGGGCGGTGGTGGTACATGCCTATAATCCTTGGGAGGCAGAGGCAGGTGAATTTCTGAGTTTGAGGCCAGCCTGGTCTACAGAGTGAGTTCCAGGACAGCCAAGGCTACACAGAGAAACTCTGTCTCAAACAAAAAAAAAAGGAAGGGATAGTTTTTTAATAGTAAAGCTGGAATCTGTATATTTCAGTAATAATGGCTTAATTCTTTTATTTGGAAAGGGAGCTTTGTCCTGCTGCTGTGCAGCTGTTGGAGCACTCTCTGTCTTGTGAATTGCTGGATGTGGGGATGCAGTAGAATAGAGAAAGCTCCTATCTAGAAACATCAGTTCATTCACCAGGGAGGCAGGAGTGTTTTGTAGATTTAATGGTGGTGGCAGCAATTGGATGTCTGGATCCTTATGATGATAGCCAAATTTTTACTTTATTTTTCTTGTAGGAAGAAAGAAACAGAAGCTTGCTAAGGAGAGAGCTGGGCTTTCCAAGGTAATAAAAATAGTCTTGTATTTTTGCGAGTAGACTGCATGCTCTCCAGGCCTCCTGTTTTTCCTTTGGTAGTGGTAACAACAAATATGTTAACTGATAAGCTGCAAGGTGAGGGTATCCAAGAGTTAAAAGTTCTCAGCTACTTAAAAATGGTTTAAAAAAATACAGCATTTGATTGGATTTTCCTTCCTTAAAAGATCCACGCTTTTAATCCTAGTTTGAGAAGCTCTGCCAGAGACATCCTGAGCAACATGGTGGACTGTCTTTACTAGCAAAAAGAACCATGTGTGTTTAGTCCCAGATATCTTTAATATTTTTAAACCCATGGATCAGAATTATATCAGGTTCAGACAAATTTTAAAAAAACAAATTGTAACTTGTGGAATATAAATTTTCATTTTTCTTTTCATAGGTCCTGAGTTTATAGGTTTTTTTTTAATTTATTTATTATATGAAAGTACATTGTAGCTGTCTTCAGACACCCCAGAAGAAGGCATCAGATCTCATTCCGGGTGGTTGTGAGCCACCATGTTACTAGGATTTGAACTCATGACCTTTGGAAGAGCAGTCAGAGCTCTTAACCGCTGAGCCATCTCTCCAGCCCCCAAGTTTATAGTTTTTAATGACTAAGTTTTTATCTACTTGATTAAAAATATTATATCATGTGTAAGTAACTAAGCGAGTGCTAGTCACTGTACATGTCAGCTTTCCCTCTTACTGACCCACTGGATTTGTAGATGAACTATTGGACCATTAAAAGAACTCACGGTCTTTTAAAAGCACACTCAGGCAAGCAAAAATGGTATTGATAAATGTTACACCTTTTGTTATTTTGAGTCAGTTGAGTGATGAGCATAGCTGGTGGGATATGGTTCTAGTGAGCTGAAGCTGGAACCACTGTTTCTAGTATGTCCAGACTACTTTTCCATGATGTGGGATATAATGAGGAGATAACTTAGGATCTGTATACGTGTGAGCCTGACAGGAGGTGTATTTAGAATTTTAGAGGTAGAAATGGGGTTTGTATGTGCTAGGCAAGCTCTGTACTTCTGAGCTGTACCCAGGCCAGCCTATAAGATCCCATCAAAAAGAAGACTGGTAATCCAGTTTAGTGGTAGAGTGCTTTTCTAGTATGCAAGGGGCCCCTAGGTTCATCCCCAAACCCCACCAACAAAAGTTGGACATCTGTGTGAAATATTGTTAAAAGGATGAATGGATGATGTCTAATAGTCTATAATGGCAACAAAGTAGCTTGTATAGCCAATAGAGATGTGTGGTAACATAAAGGCTTGTGTAGATGTATAGACTATAGATGTTTGTATACTTTAGCTTTCTTTAAGTTTTCCTGACTCAGGAGTTCTGTTCTTAGAATAAACTAATTTTATTTTTAGTGGCTTTCTTTATGTTGCTGTATCCTCAGCTTAATTTCTTTATGTTCCGTTTCCAGTTACCTGATTTAAAAGACGCTGAAGCTGTTCAGAAATTCTTCCTTGAAGAGATACAGCTTGGTGAAGAGTTATTAGCACAAGGTAATAGTCATTTCAGGATAAACACTTCAAGGTGGGTTTTTAGGTACTTTGGACTGGGACTGGCTCCAGAAAGACAAACTGGGCTGCTGTTGTCTGACTCTGATTTACGTGAGTTTTAGAGTTACTTGTTCTGTCATAGGATGTAGAAGATATATGGTAATATTGAGTGAAATCGGGAGAGAACTTTATTTTTGCAGAGATGACTCTGGAGTCATTCAGGGTGTTTGGGTGTCTCCATAGTGCAGAATAAATAGTAACAGCAAATATGACCAAGCCTGCCAACGCTCACCTAGTCCAGGTTTTTCCAGAGTTGTAGGAAGGAGTGGCTAATAAGCCTAAAACAAGGTTAATTTACCTAATCAGAGTCATGGGGTGTATTGGGGTTCTCTAAGGAACACAATTCATAGAATGAATGTCTGTGTGAAGAATTTATTACAGTGGCTTATTTATTAGTCTCTGACTAGTTCCAACAGTGGCTATCTCCTAACAGAAAGCCCAAGGATCTGGTAGCTTTTCAATTCACACAGTTCAGTTCAGTTTTCAGTGCTGGAGTCCCAGGAGGTCCTAGAGAACTGTGGCACTTCCAGTATTCAGTCAGCATTGAAATCCTAAAGAAGTATGTTCTAAATACCATCAAAGCGGTGGCTGGGTTAGATGAACTTGGCAGTGAGAATGAGGACAAAAAGCACAACTCTTTTCTTCTCCGTTGTTGTGGGTGGCCCCCAGAAGGTATGGCCTAGATTTGGGGGGGCTCTCTGGCCTAAAAAAGTCCAACCAAGAAAAATATCTCACAGATGCACTCAGGTGCTTGGGTTTTAGTGACTCAAATGTAACCAAATTGACAGCCAATATTAGCCACCACCACATCAGGAATTGCTAGCTCTTCAGATCTGATCAGTTAAGTGGTCCAGAATTTAGATAATAACTTGGGGCCTCCTTTAGTCAGTTACTTGCATTGAAAGGTGATTTTGTTTTGTTTTATCTTTTGTTCTAGAATCAGGCAACATTTTCTTCCATACAATAGGATGATCCCATTGTTGACTAGTATTTACCTCAAAAGTAGTTTTGAAGTTGTTGCTATCATTAATAAAATTGGAATTGTGTCTCTGGGCAGTGGTGGCACATGCCTTTAATCCTAGCACTTGAGGCAGAGGCAAGTGGATCTCTGAGTTCAAGGCCAGCCTGGCCCACAGAGTGAGTTCCAGGATAGCCAGGGCTACACAGAGAAACCCTGTCTTGAGAAACAAAACAAAAAAAATTGACTTTGTGTTATTCTCCCTTTTTTTTTTTCTCACTAGATTCAGGTGGAGTTGAACTTAATGTATAATGTGTATTTATTTGTGTTCTGTTTGTTTTATGAGGAAAATTTATCGTCAATTTTACCCTTTTAAAAATTAATTTTGTGGGCTGGAAAGATAGCAGTTCTTGGAGAAGGACCCAGGGTCAATTCCCAGCGGCCACATGGTGCCTCACAGCTGACTGTAACTTTAGTTATAGGGCATCTCACACAGACATGAATGCAGGCAAAACACCAAAACACATAAACTTAAAAAATTAATAAAAAAAATTGTATGTTGGATATGTGTACAAATTTCATAAGTGAGTGGAGGTTAGAGGAAATCTTGCACACATTTCTCTTCCACCTTTATGTGAGTCTGGGGATTGAACTAAGGTATCCAAGCTTGCTTAGCAAGCACCTTGACTTGTTGGGCCATCTCACTGGTCCCAGCTTATTATGTTTCTTTCCTAAGAGAAAGTTTCTCATTGTTCAGTTGGTTTCACCAAGAGTCAGAGGTAGTTTTTCTATTCAAATAACTAGCAGACTTTCTTAGTTTCCAAGCTTTTCCTAGATTAAGAGCAACTGAGGAGGAAAACTAATCAGAAAGTGTAAGTGCTAGAAATATAGCAATCAGGAAGCTTTTCCAAGATGCCCTCCAGAGGTCCAGGCATTGTGTGTTCTCAGAGCTAGCTGCAGCATCAGCACTGTCATGCAGCAGAAAGGATGACTCTTGCCAGTGCAGGCTCAGCAGGTTCTTTTCCATACCTAGGAAAGGAGCCAGGCATGTACGTCACAGTGACGCTGCCCAAACCCAGACGACAGTCGGGTGCTGTCTGATTTGGATAATGGGATAGACATAATTCCCACAGCAACAGCAGAGATTTGGCTATTTCTGCCTATGCTTGACGGGCTATGAAAGCCATAGATGCTGATGCCTCAGTCTTTAAACAGCTGTCAGTTGATGAATGTGCTCATTTCCATGGGTGCAAGGAGATTCTGTACCAGTTTTTTACTTGCTAGTGATTTGGGCTAATATCAGTTACTTGGTGACAAATCTTGATGGCTTCAGATAACATGCAGTTGTGTGTTCCTGACAGGTGACTACGAGAAGGGTGTGGACCACCTGACAAATGCCATTGCTGTGTGTGGACAGCCACAGCAGCTGCTGCAAGTGTTACAGCAGACTCTTCCACCACCAGTGTTCCAGATGCTTCTGACCAAGCTTCCAACCATTAGTCAGGTAAGGAGGTGAAATGCTTCACAGTAACACATGAGTTAAACTCCACGCTTAGGCGCAAGTTTGCTGAGCATGTAATATTAGTTATGCTAGTCCTATGATACATTGTCTAGTGAACTAGCCTAAGGTCCGTGCTTGTCAGATGTGAATCAGAAGTGTAAGTGCTCGTGTCGACTATAAGACCTTTATGTCCCCAAATTCGGCCTGCTTAGCTTCTTAGGTGACCTAGCAGGGGATACAGAAGTCAAGACTGCATAGCCTGGACCATCCTGGTTTCTCTGTGCCAGGCTTAGTACTGTCTATCACTTTTTCCTGCTGCGGGTTTTGAAATCTGTGCTATTATTTGACTGTATCACCAAATTTCTACTTGGAAGTGCATTTATTTATTATATACAGTGTTCTGCCTGCATATATGCCTGCATTCCAGAAGAGGGCACCAGATCTCATTACAGATGGTTGCAAGCCACCATGTAGTTGCTGGGAATTGAACTCAGGACCTCTGGAAGAGCAGTCAGTGCTCTTAACCTCTGAGCTGTCTCTCCAGCCCGAACTAAATCTTTTAAAGTTAGATTAAAATGGTTCTGTTCTATTCATGCCTCAATTGATGCTATGTGCTGTTGAAGGGATAGCTGGTTGTGTTTGTGCTGTGTTGCTAAAATTCCAGGAATGAATAAGAACAGATAATTCGGCTGCTGTGACTATATGTGACCAGGAGTCACCTGGCTGTGTGACAAAATTGGAAAAAGAAGCAGCCGTGCTCACTGACGAGCTGGGAGTTGCCCAGTTTAGGGACTGATCCAGTGGAGAGTGGTACTGTCTTAGGGTTTTACTGCTGTGAACAGACACCATGACTAAGGCAACTCTTAGGTATCATTTAATTTGGCCTAGTTTACAGGTTCAGATGTTATGATCAAGGCGGGGACATGGAAGGATCCAGGCAAGCATGGGCTGGTGTCCAGGCATTTAGGATGAGGGTCTTAAGGCCCGCACTCACAGTAACACACAGCAAGGCCCTGTCTCCTAATAGTGCCACTCCCTGGGCCAAGCATATACAAATCACCACTCGTGCCTGAGGTTCCAGTACAGGGAAGCTTTGTTGAGAACAAAGCATGTAAGTTATACACAGACAGATTTTGGTTGATGTTAATTTTGGCGTGCGGTATTCCCTCTCTGCAATGGTTGTAGGCTGGAAAGGGAAATTATGAAGCTTAGTAAGGGCTCTCATAGATGAACAGCATTGTGTCATGTGTTTGAATTTTCATATGGAACTAAAGCTTTTATGATCATGCCCCCTCACCACCACCACAACCAATCTGATCCCATCTCCCCATGCTCAGCATCTCGTGCGGAGGCTTAAGGTATGTGTCAGCCATGCCCAGCTGATCTTTGTCTTCTGAGACAGTAGTATGAAGTATGGCATCTATGTCAAAATGGGAGAATTTTAGCAAGAATTGGTTCTTTGAATATGAAGAGCAATTTAAGTTGAAATTAAGACACTTCTCAACATTCTTTTCTTTTTCTTTCAGAGAATTGTAAGTGCTCAGAGCTTGGCTGAAGATGATGTGGAATGAGCCAGATACCAACATGACGAGATCTCAGTAAAATAATTTAACAGTTAGCTTGGAAGCTGATCAGCTCTGGGGGAATAAGGGCAAATTGTGCTTGTCATGAACTGTCCCACACTGACATCTGCCAAAGCGAATGTGAACTTTGGTAGATCCATTGTCTGTTCTATTTATTTTTCCAGTGAAAAGTATTTTGATAGAGCTTTTCATTTTATAAATACACTGAGTTAACCAAAATATCATGGATTTCGTTTATTCTTAAGACATACAATTCAAATGTAAATATAGTGGAGTATTAGGTAGAAACTCGTGCTGATTTTCAAAGATTGGAAAAGAATATGAGGAATAGTTGAATAATGCACATTTTAAAGACTAGAACATTATTGTATGTTGTAAAATTGGGTAGAAACTTGTGATTGTGAAAACTGAGCATTAAAACCTTACAGAGACCGTTTCTTGTTTACTTTTGAACATATGCAGTGTGTTGTCTGTTAACAATTCCATTCCCTCCCTGTGTTTCCTTTAAAGCTTCTGTCTTCATCAGTGGCTCCCTGTGCTCTGAGCACTTACTCCTAATCTTTGAAATACCTGGCTGCAAACAGCACAGGGATTAGACCTGTGTGCACCCTGACCTGGAGGGTGAGCTTTGCCTGCTGTCTGCTCATTTGGCTCTTTCTATAGGCTGAGGATCAGTCTGCCCATCTGTGGGGTGTTCCATCTCAGCATTAGTTCAATTTGTTCTGTTGAGTGTCTCTAGGTCTATCTCCAGCTGGCGATTATTTCAGAATAACCAGGCCTTGCACTTGTTTATATTCTGAATTTGCATGTTTGCCTGACTTAGCATTTCTCAATTAAAATCTCTAAGTGGAGTAATTTCTTTGTCAGTTGCTACTGATGTGAAGTGATTCTGTTACTGTTCTATAAATTAGCCAGAAACTCATCCTTAAGGAAGCTGGGGTGGTCTTCTTGTGCAAGTGTTGGCTCTTTTTGCTTTTAATAGAATATCTCTTCGGTCCTACTGTCGATTGATTAATTTATCTTGCGCAGTGACATCTTGACTGGAGACTTAGCCGCAGCAAGTGGGATCTCTTCTCAGATGGTGGCAGCACTGAACACTGAGCCTGTCTGAATCAAGTGTGGAGACCTTGTGGTCTGCTACTATCTGTTCACTGAGCAGCATTCTCATGGGGCAGCTCATTTGCATCTGTGCTGTAGACTTGTCGGTTTGGTTCTCTTCACCTTTTCTTGGGTAGTGTAGTGGGAAGAATCTGGAATGCTGCCTCTGGTTGGTATTTGGTCACCACCTTTGGCCAATCCATTCACTCAAGAGGCTTTCTCTAATGTTTTCTGGTGGAATGCCAGACCTGGAGGCACACATTTAAGACCTCTTCCTTCTAGGCCTTCTAGGGTCCTTCTAGGCCTTTTGATCCTGAGTCCTTAAACATTGCTTTCTTGTAGCTATGCACGTTTTGGGGAATGATGCTACAAACATGCTGATTGCATTTTGCTGGTAGGATCTCTAAGTCCCAAGCATTATAATGGTGACTTGTCAGATATTGACAGCACTGTAGAGTCTTGGTCAGCCCAGGTGTGGAGAAGACCAAAGGGCACTGCTTGCAGAGGTGCTCTGCAGTGTGCACTGACTAGATGCCCTGGCCCCTGGGGTTGGAGAAGTGGAGATGCTGTTTTACTTTGAGGCTGATTAAGCCAAGTCTGTTTACACACGGGACAGATGTGAGGCTTTGTCACTGTCACTTGTGAACACTAGCTTGTTTGGTTAACGACAACTACCTTCCTTCACAAAAGACAAAAGCTGCACCCCACCTCACCTGAAGTTAAATAGATGGAAGCCAAAAGCATTGGTGCTGGTCAGCAAGGCCAGAAGGCAAGGTTAACACTCAAGATAAAAGCAGTTCAAGTGTTGCCACGGGAAGTCTGGCGAGGGACTACGTGTTAGGGCACGTTGGCATGCTCCCTTGGGTGCTGCTGTCTTACCTGAAAACATTTTAGCCAGCTGCCTGGAAAGACAGAAACATCCCAGTATAATGTGCACACTGGGAAGGTTCAGGTGCACCTGCATCTGTAACCTCAAGTCAACCTGCAAACCAGTGCTGATGAGCTGTTGAGGAAGTGGTGTGGTCTGGTGCATGATGGGACAAGCGTAACAAATGAAGTGTTATTTATTGCCTGTGCATCAGCTGTATTAAAGGTTTTAGAGAACATACGGCTAGTGTGTACTTGCATAACTGAATGCTGTTGATTTTGGTGACTCTTAGAAAGAACACCACATTTTAGGTTGACACAAGGCCCCCTCCCACCTCACCCCTTTAGTAAACAAAAGCCTGTTTACTACCTGACTTCCAGAATGGAAAGTATTTCTGATTCTAAGTTAAGCCCGCCCTTGATCCCCGTAGGTGAGAGACTAGCAGTGTCTACGGTGGATTTGGTGTCTGGGATGTGACTGCTTAGTGGGTGATGTGGGGACCAGCAATAGGAAAGGGAGAAAACTTTGATAGTGACTCAGCACTTTTGAAATGTTCGAGATTTAAATTTGTTAAAGTCCAACTAGGTGGGTTTATCCACAGTTACACTAAGCAGTTTTCTGTGTTTCGGGAGTAAGGTAATTTTGCCCTGATCCAATACAAGACAGGTTACTCTCTCCCCTGTGTGTGTAAAAAAGAGACAATTAGAAAGCTACAGTTGAAGGCATTGTGGAATTAGCCATTTAAAGCACTTACTACCTTAGGAGCCTGCTCACAGGATGAGGCTTCATGCAAAACCAAATAGTTCTGCCAAGTATTCCTACTTGGGGCGGGGGGTGTCTGGAAGATGAAAAGTTGACCCTAGAGAATGCTTCAGCTGGCCTTTGTTGGGGCAGGTGGCTAGCCCCGGTGTGCAAGTGTACCTGCCATAAGCATTGTGGAGACAGGGCCGTGCTAGACTTCACTGAAGTATAAGAAGCTTTGGTAAAGATTTGATCTCTAGGAGTCCTAAGTTTCTGCGTTTAGCACAGTGACACAGATAGTCCCTTCAAGGCTGACTAGGACCGGCACAGCCTGTGCTGGTGAAGCTGTCCACATCTCATTCCTAAAGTCCCTCTATCTGTCTCCTTGTTAATCAGGGCTCCACTGACAGCAAACCTTTTCCTCACCCCTTTCAAGTCTCTGCTATGTGACTCATCTCTTTTTCATTTCTTTTGAGACAGGGTTTTTCTGTGTATTTCTAGCTGTCCTGGAGTTCTGTCGACCAGGCTGGCCTGAAACTTGCCTCTTGCCTCTGCCCCCCGCCCCCCAACCCTGGGTTTAAAGGTGTGTGGCACCACTGACTGTCGAGACTCATCACTTGCTTCATTCCTAAAAGCTGGGATTTCTGTAATGTATCAGTATGCCCATTTTAGGACCCAGCTTTTGGATTAAGGAGTATCGCACTAATTAGTGCATGGTCAGAGTAGAACAGCTCCCTTCTGACTGCTTATCACTGATAAGGCAGAGGCTAAGGCAGGATTGTGAGTTTGAGGCCAGTCTTAGGCACACAGTTCTAAGCCATCTTTGGACCCCATGGAGACTGGAAGGCTCAGGATTTGAGTTAGGGTAAATTGACAAGATTAAAATCGTAGGGAGGGAGCTGGGAATTTTTTTGTTTTATACTTTTTGTATATCTTAGGCTGCCCTTGAACTCTTGATGTTGTCTTAATCTATGGAGTACTAGATTTACAGGTCTGCTATGCCTGGCTACTTATTTATTTCTGACAGGGTTTCACTATGTAGCTTTAGCTGGCCCAGAACTTAGACATGTAGCTGCCTCTGTTCTCCAGCTCCCACAGTACCAAACAGGAACTCAGTAGTTCCCACCATCATTCCTCAGTAGTGTCAGTGTCTGGGAATAGATCCTGTCAGAGTGATGGATCTTTCGAAGATACTGTAACTCCAAAGTGCTGGGATCACAGGCATTTGCCTCCACATTTGCTTTCCAAGAGATTTTGGTGGCGGTGTTTCTGACTTGAATTTCATAGGAAACTTGGAAAGTTTTAGCAGTTTATCCAGCACTTTCTGAAATGACCCTAAACACTGCTTCCATGTTATACTGTGTGTATGTACAGCAGTGTTCTCTGAATCAACTATGAACTTGAAGTATCAGCCAGCTCTAAATAATGCTGAAGGCGCTCTGCAGCTTACAGGATCAAATGCTCACCCCAAACTGTAAAAAAAGCACATCCATTTCTTCCATATGCACCTTGGGATTTCAAATAAACACCCTTAATGATTTGTTACTGATAATTTGTCTTTCTATTTCATAGACTCAGTACAGTACCTGGGGTCATATGAACATTTCTTGGGTGATGGGGTTGGCCAGTGGGAAAAGTTGAAGTCCCGATTTAAACAGCCATGTAAAAGAAACTCCCACTGGTGGATTTGCTCAGCTATTTCCTGTCTACCTCTTGTTCTGCTGCAGTCCCAAGTCCACTGGCTGGAATCCTGGCTGGAATGCAGTCTTTTGACACCCACTTCCTCACCTCCAGTTAAACTTGCTGTCATTCATGGACCTTGAGCTGTTTTTAAAACATTGAAAGTCTGCAGAGTACAAAATCTTCACAGGCCGGGATACATGCACCCTTGGTCATTCTGCTTAGTGGCTATGGTGGTATGCAGCTGTAATCCCTTGGCTGAGACTGAGGCAGGAGAATTGCCCTAAGTTTGATACCAGCCTGGGCTATACAGTGAGACTTATTGTCCCAGTAACATAAGAAAGGTTCACTTTAGATCACTGGGGTCTGCAGTGGAGAGAGGAGATTGGCCACCAGTCTGCTGGGGGGATCAGGGAAGTGCTACCACTAATACTTTGCATTGCTACTGGAAGAGGGGAAGACAGAAGACCATGGCTTCTCCGCTCCAGTGTGGGTGTGAAGCTTAGCTGTGTCACCTCCCAGTGTGTCCTTGCTTGAGATTCTCACTGAGTTGGCCAATGCTAAGTGAAGCCAATTGTTCTATATTGTGGGTGGTTGACATCTAACCCAGTGAAGGCCTGCATAGAGGAAAAAAAGTAGGGCTCCTTGAGCAAGGCTATGCTGTCTAGAAGGGCTTGTCTTTCCTCTTGTTGGGCACTGCAGATCAGCACGTGCATGGATTCATATTCCACAGGGTCTGTCTCTGGAAAACCTGGTGATTACAGTGTGCCCTGCTGACAGCTGTTGAGCTACAAGCCCTTGTAGAAGGACTAGGACAAGCTTAACCTCTCCCTCAATCTCTGCAAGCCCTCCCTGTCTGCAGCAAGTTCTTTGTGTGCCATCTACTGTCAGGTATAGGTACTGCAGGGTGTTGGCTTTCCCACTTACCTTTAGGGAGTTCCCTAAGTAGACTAGGGAGTTCCACCTAGGGAGTTCCACCATAGACTTCCATATTTAGGTGAGTCATTTGCTTTTTTATTCATCGAGCCAATACTTAAGAGGAGCTTTCCCATGGACAGGACATTTCAGCAGATACCCAGACAATTGATCTGTCTCCTTCGTACAGAGGGAGACAGAATACAAGCTCATTCCAGTTGAGCAAAAGGCCAGGACAAATGTGACGAGTAACTAAGGGGCTGAGCCAGGGTGGGGGACTGGAGGGTGCGCTACTGTTGCTGCGTGATTTTGCTGTGTTCCAGGCTATGTGTGAACTCTGGAAGGCTGATGTTCCATCTAGGAGCTTCTGTCTCACTGGGCACTCTTCCATCTTAGGACTTGCTTGAGGGTAGGCAGGGTGGTGGGGAAGTTGACTAGACCCTCTGTACCAGGCAGGAGGACTACCCCCCCCCCC